>JAECUM010002689.1:0-25397 GCA_016617855.1 Megalonaias nervosa | reverse complement strand
TATTTCCTTTGCGTATTGGTATCCAAATAACCGCTCAGCAAGTGTTCGATTAAATCGTTCAACAATTGCCTGATCACAAAGAATTTCAGTATGTCCTCGTCTGATTTTAACGTTATGTTTTTTTCATCAACGATAATACTGTACCAAGAAATTCTTTGCCAGGATCAACCTGTAATAACTGTGGCCATCGCAAAGGTCCTCGCTGATAAATTCGTTCAAACGCAGATGCAACTTCAAACGCTGTCTTTGTTGATAATGGTTCAGCTTCTTTATATTTACTTGCAACGTCAACGACAGTTAATGCGTATTTGTATGTGCGTGATTGACGTTTACCAATTTTAATGGTATCGTGTGGTAAAAATAAAATATCTGCTTGATGAACCTCATTAGAGACGCTGACATCAAAATGTGAATATTGAATTTTTTTAGGTGGTGGTAGATAAATTTGCCATATTGCCTGTCGTGTTAACCACGCTGCAGCAACAGAACGTGAGACTTTTGCTGCTTCAGATAATTTACTAATAGCTGATCTACCTCTCCAATATCCTCTTGGACTATAATAAATGGATTCCATTATAATATTTATATAATTAATTACCAGCCCCTAACATTATTTTACTTTTCATGGCAGATTTTACTAGAAAACTAGCTAATTTATCTCTGACAGATTTATTAGGTATAGAATTTATTGCATGAATCAATTTTACATCTGCGAGATGCCTTTGTTGTAAATCTTTACTTTTATACGCAACATCATGAACATGACATGCTTTATCAATCTTATTTACTGGATGCTCTCCTGGTCTTGGTTGATCTTGATTATCAAGTCGGATATCAAGTCGAGTTCCAGGACCACAATAATTATATCCAGGAAATATGTTTCTCACCGGGGTATTTAGCCCACGGAGTTCCTGGTAATTTTCCTAATAAAGCGGCTATATCTCCACCTGTCTTTGTTTTAACAAATTTGTATTTCTTCGTACCACATTTTACACATTTGCCCGTCAGAGCACGTCGTTTATTTTTTGTTGTTATTGTAGTTAGTTCAGCAGTGGGTGTAGGAATTTTACACCGAACACAATATAGACTCATATTATTTATTATATGGATATAATTGACTTTTCGGCGACACGAAAACAAGAGCCAGTGAAGCATCATCCAGCATTACCAAATTCGATAAGGATGATTATTATAGGTCCATCTGGATCGGGTAAAACACAACTATTATTAAATTTAATAATGCGGTGGTTAAAATGGAGTAAATTGTATTTAGTAGCACCATCTGTAGATGATCAACACTGTTACGAAGTACTTAAAGATTTTAATGAAAATGCAAAATTGCTGAATGAAGACGGTGATGATGTTGTTGACTTTATTACCGATATTGATGAGGCTCCATCTGTAGATGACCTAGATGGATTTATTAATAATTTAGTGGTGTACGATGACGTTATGTTGGACAGACAAACAAATCCAGCTAGAATATTTTCTCGAGGTAGACACAAGTATGCAGATGTTATATACGTCACTCAGCGATATACACAAATACCTAAAGTGATCAGAGACAACTGCAATATTTTAGTAATGTTTAATGGAGTAGATAATTATACTTTACAGAATATTTATTATACTTGGTGTTCAGGGGATATGGATATGATGAAGTTCAAAAACTTTTTTGCTCAAGCACAGGCTGTTCCGTTTGGATTTATTACAATAAATTTACATGATCCAAGATCCAGATATCGTATAGGTCTAGATAAAATCTTTGGTTAATTACAGCAGCAGGGAGGGTGAATGACACAAATTAAGTGACCCGCCGAGCAAACTAAACGCATTAACAAAAAAGTCAAAAATAAAATAACAAAAATGAGCTAACCCAAACGATTTATTATTCGTTTTTCAAAGTATACGGTAATAATAAAAGTTAGGAGGTTCGGTTTAGCGTTATTGACCTTTTTTTTCAGCCCCTGTATGAACCTTTATTTTTGTAAAATAAGGTCTGTACAAAGTGGTCTGTTCACTCTGCATCAATGGAAAACAGAGTGTCAGATGAAGAGCAGCAGGGAAGGTGAATGACCACATGCTTTATCACAATTATGTAAGAGAATGATGTCTGTCAGATATAGCTGAGAGTTGAGCATGATTCGAACTAGTGGTCTGTTCAACATGTCTGAGACAAAACTATATAGTTGAGACAAATTTATCTTAATTGACATAATTTTTGTCTTAATTAGGACATGATTCGGACAAGTGGTCTGTTCACCTTCCCTGCTGCTGCCTGTCTGTCCATCCATTCATCAGTCCGTCTGTCCGTAACTCTATCTCCTCTTAAACCTCATGGTAGAATTCACTAAACTTGCTACATAATCTGTCTATGCGGTGACTACCGATGAGATTAGTATGATTTTGGGGCACAGCACCTGGGATCCATGAGAGAGAATCCAAGGTCAAATTTACAAAGACTGCAATAAGAGAGACATTTGTGAATATTTGAAAACCAAACTTTACATATTAAATGATGGCGGGACGTCACATGATAGGTAACGGATTTTTGGGCTACGACCACTGCGTCGTGGTTTGCTGGGTAGTGGGTGTGGAGCAGGGGTTTGGGTTGTGATCGGTGGGTAGTGGTTGTGGAGTAGGGATTTGGGTTGTGATCGGTGGGTAGTGGGTGTGGAGTAGGGGTTTGGGTTGTGATCGGTGGGTAGTGGTAGATGTAATAAGTCTCTCAAAGGGACTGGCGTTCTATCGGCAGACGAACGTTTCCTGAAATCCCAGAAGAACAAATAAAAACAAAACATTTTGTATATTTAACTGCCGATTTCTGAAATATTCTAGAGCAATTTCAAAAATAGATTTTGGAACAAAGCTATTTTTTTTTGTGTTCGAGTTGACAAGAAAACTGTCTGATTGACACCATTTTCATTTCGGACTAGTCAGACATCATAAATAAATCTTACGATAAAACCCCAGTCGCTATGACTATCCATTCTGGAGAATTAAAAATAACAAGATTTTCAAGCAGATGTTAGATCGTCGTCTGTTTCATTTAGGTAAACTAGATATTATGACCAGTTCCTTTGTGGACAACGCCATGTCTCTAAAGTCACCCATGTAGAAGCAGAGGCCGTACAAGATTTTCTGTCAGATCGACATCATTTTCATTGCGACCAACCAGACACAATAAGAAACACTTTGGTGTAAACTCTTTGAAGCTATTACTACCTATTTAGGATATTACCACTCTATGGGCATAAACTAAGGAATAGAAAAGTGCGAAAACCAAAACGTTTTGAAAAATTCAACAAATAATTTATTTCCCTAGAATACGAAGTGAAAATTTAAAAAAGAACTTATATATTGTGAATAAATCCCAAACAGTCCAAAAAGTTCTATCATCAGTATTAATGAATAAAGTTCCAATTAAATTCCAACGCTGAAGTTGTTGATTTGCTTGTAGTCTTGAATGCACTAATGTACTATTGGCCTGAAGTGTCATGATATGCTAACAGTCGACCAATTAATCTCAATAATATAGTCACAGATGTCATTGAATTCACTATAATTCCAAATTAACCTTTCTGTCCAGGAATATTATTGAGCACTTTGTAATTTCAGAGAATAATATTTTTGAATAAATAATTCCACCCAAATCAAAAATTTGAATACAACAATACACATGATTCTGCTCCTGATGTTATTCCAAGAATGAGCAATTTTTCAAGTAAACAAGGTTATAAACCCCTCTACGTGAGCTAAATTGCAATTACCATTTTATGGAAATACTATCACCTAATGAAATTTTCCATTCTAGAACATTCTAGGTTGTCAACATGACAAAATCTGTTACTAAAATTATAATAAAGAATGTGGTAAACATCAAGTAGATCAGGTTATTCTGTGGAGGAATTCCAATGTCCTAGACTCAGATTAAAATAAACATGTTTATATTAATACTAATCTGAATATTTAATCCACAATCAAAGGGAGAAAAAAAAACAAAAAACGATGTGTTCCGTTGTCCACAAAACAGATCAACTTGAACTTGATTTTGAACAAGTTCAAGTCCAAAATACAAAATTATATATAATTATAAATAATCATGGAGAAAAAAACTAACAAACAACACAAATTAAATATACAAAACAAAGAGAAATAGCGATAACCAGAATCGGCGACCATGTTGACTGTCAGATGAACACCATTTGCTACCAAGTACTCATTGTAAGTATCACAGTGAAAACACAACAATAATACGGTCATTCCTACAAGAGGGGTAGCAACAAAAGTGCTTTTTCATGATGGTCATATTGGAAGTCAGTACGATACCATTTTGGACCCATAGTATGAAGTCTTTCAGCGAGAACATCCATAGCGGCCATATTGGCTGTCCAAGGGCACATCGGACACATAGTTTTGATTTAGGACAAGTAGAGATTGTAAGAAGTCTTGTAGCGAAAACCCAATGACAATATTATCATCCTTTCAAGTGTAGCGATAACAAGACTCTAAAGATGGTCATACTGAACGTCTGAGGGGTACCATTTTGTTTATGACCAGCTAGAGATCACAAGAAGTATTCAGTGAAAACCCCATGTCGATACAATCAGGATGAGAAGCGATAACAAGCTTTTAATGATGGTTGCCTTTATGGACGTATTGAATTTAAGATCTGCATCTTAATCCGCCAGGTCCTATCATAAGCAAAACAGCATGTATCCATTTAGGAAGAGTAATACAAAACGATTTAAAAGATGGTCTCTTTGGTAACCGAATTAGCACATTTTTTTTTTTTTTTTTTTAGACTTAGGACTGAATAGAGGTCTTACAAATCTTATAATGAAAACCCCATGCCGATACGATCATCCAGTTAAGAATTGCAAAATGGCCACATTGGCAGCTATATTGGATGTCAGACCGGCACCGTTTTAATTTAGAATAAAGAAGACATCATAATAAATCTTTGAAAGATCCATGTTGACATAGTCATCGGAGTAGCGACAAGAAGATTTTCAATATGGTGGCGGCCATACTGGATGTCAGCACAGCACCGATAGCTCATCCACGGTATGCAGATGACAATGCACTCATTCACGCTGGCTCAGAGACTTCCTGAAATCAGCACTGTATCTCGTATATCAATATTCTCTATTTTCTGACCTTACAATAGACGTTCATGAAACAAAAGCAGTTTGAATTAAAAAAAAAACAACAACGACACAGAACTAGATAGTAATATCCAGTACTGCCCAGAATACTTTAATAAATTGTGGGTATGTGCTATATGTATCTACGTCTCCGTTTATGGCTTTGTTAGATTTTAGCGATTATTTGTTAAGTATGGGGAACCGTTGTTTGGAAGATATTTCTTACTCCGAGTAATTAGTAATTTTCTAGAAAAAGTCGTCATAATGTACAGTATTCACGAGACTTTATGATAACATGGATTAATTTTGTGAACAGGACCTTCCTTTATTCCTTAACATAGTGAGTTTAGGTAAACGTGTTTAGTATTCTGAGATAGGAACAAATCTTTGTTTTGGGTGTTTGGGTCATGTTTTGTATTGCAAGATTTGAAGTGCTACTAATCAGCTTGGAATGGCTGATTAATAAGTCGTGCAAATGTGAAACAAGAAAAACCGTGCAATTGTTTGTTTTTTTTTGGTTTGGACGGGGGGTGGGGTGGGGTGAGAATTAGAGTTCGTGATGTACGGTCATTAGGTAATAAGAGGAAATTATATGTATTTGCGTGCTTAAGAACCCTTCACCCTTGTGTCTTGTGGTCATTTGAAATAAGGGAACACATTGGACTTCAAGCCAAACTCACGCAGATGCTTGTTTCGTTCGATATGAGATCACTTGCTTATAACAATACCATTTAGAATGGGGCTGATCTGAATTTATTTGCATGGGCATAACATTTTCCACATCTTTGTTAGCCAAGGCTCGTCGATCCACTTCGTTCCACATAAACCCTTGGGATATTTATTTGACAATCTTTCATTGCACTAAATACGCATTCGGGTAACGAGCATTTTGTTGTACGACGGGACATCCCGAAATAGATACCGCGTGGTGTGACTAAAATCAGCTGATCGGAAAGTTATATCTGGTTTCGAAACAAATATACATGGTGAACTCCAATCACTTTTTCTGGGCTTCTGAGAAATCGTTCTCCAACAAATACTGAATTTCTTTTTTCAAGTATTCCTGTTTGAGAGGGTTCATCCTGTATGGGTGTTGTTTCACAGGATTGGAATTTACAAATATCAACGTCATGAAAAATTGTGTTTGTCCTCGTAGGAACATCTGGAAATAAGTGCTCGTATTCAAATAATAACTGTTTAAGTTCATTCCTTTCTTGTTGTTGCAAATGTGAAAGTTTCTGGTCCAGGTTATTTATAATTTCTGAATTCCGAAGATTTGTCACTCCAAATTCAATTGAGTCCGATTGAATTCCTTCAATTATATCCTCAACGAGTGGGACAGGTACAACTAAATTAACTGCATGATTTACCTGGCTATCTCTCACAATATACTTCTTTAACAGGTTAATGTGGCAAAGTTGTTTTTGTTTTCGCCTCCCGGGAGTATTTATGATGAAATTTAAATCATTTACTTTCTTTTCAACCGTGTAGAGACCATAATACTTGGCCTGAAGGGAATTTTGTGGAATGGGCAAGAGAGCTAGAACTCTATCACCAGGCTGAAAACTCATTTCCTTTGAGTTTTTATCATATCTTAATTTCATTTTTGACTGAGTAGAGTGCAGATTCGTTCTTGCAACCTCATCTTTGACAACGTATACTTAAAATCAGAAACATAATCAAGAAGATTGAGTTCAGTATCTTCATTAGAAAGAAGTTTCTCTTTCAACAGCTTCAATGGTCCACGCACAGAGTGTCCAAAAACTAGTTCAAAGGGACTGAATCCTAAAACTTCTTGAACTTACTCCCTAACAGCAAACAACAGTAAATGAATGCCTTCATCCCAAACTTTACCCGTATCAAAACAATATGATCGAATCATATTTTTCAAGGTCTGATGAAATCTTTCTAAAGCCCCTTGGCTCTCAGTGTGATAGGCAGAAGATTTCAATTGTTGAATGCCTAATTAGTACATAACTTGCTGGAAAATTCCAGACATAAAAGTTGACCCTTGATCAGATTGGACAGATTTGGGAAGGCCAAACTGAGTAAAAAAACTTTATCAAAGCTTTTACTATTGTTTTAGTTTTTATATTCCTCAAAGGAATTGCCTCTTGTTGACGCACACATAATGGGCAACAAGTATTGGTTGCCTGACTTGGTCTTAGGTAAGGACCAACACAATCTAACATTATTCTGCTAAATGGTTCGTCAAATGCAAGAATAGGTTGCAGATGAGCCTTAGGTATCTTCTGATTAGATTTTCCTACCATTAGACAAGTATAAAAAAAATCAGCAGTATTTACAAACATCACTTTTGATTTTTGACCAATAAAAGTGATTCAAGATCTTGTGATAACCCTTATTAATCCCTAAATGACCAGCCAGAGGAGTTTCATGGGCCAAACTAAGTATTTCCTGTCTGTAAGATTTTGGAACTACAATCTGATAGTTCACTGACCACTCGTCACTAGCAGGTACCTCGGGAGGTCTCCATTTTCTCATAAGAATTCCATTTTTAATAAAATGACAGACAGGTGCTTCCGTGGATTCAGTTTCACTAATGGCAATTTGAAACAAACAGGAGATCTCAGGATCTTTTTCCTGCTCGACGACTAGTGATTGTCGTTTGTCACCCTGATTAGAAAAAAGAGAATGAGTAGTTAAAAGAGGATCTCTGTGATAAATACCTTTTGATTGATCCAAACAAGGAGTGAAAGTGGCCTCATCAAAAGCCAGACCAATACATGTGTCAGCTAAAGGAATACTTTCCTTATCAATATCATTCTCAAGAGCTTTCTTTGCCATAGCTCTAGTAACTGCACAAGCTGGGTATAAATCAGGGTATTCTTTTTCAATAGGATCAACTTTCTGATCCAAAGAAGGCTTGTCAGTTACAAATGGATTAACCACAACCTTGTCTCCAGCTAGGTCGTTGCCTAGTAACAAATGAATGCCCTCAACGGGTAAAGTAGACACTATTCCGACTGTCACAGGTCCTGAAACTAAGTCTGATGACAACTTTACAGAATGGAGAGGAACATTAACAAAGCCGTACTCTACTCCCTGAATGAGAACACTCTCATTAGAAGAAGACTTCTCAGACAAAGGCAAAGTACCTGATAATAAAAGACTCGGAGAAGCTCCTGCATCCCTTAAAATTTTAATAGGGATAGGATTGGCCAAATCACCCAAGAGTGATATAGAACCCTTCAACATGAATGGCTCATAATTCTCCATAATAAAATCAGACGGGGGTTTATTAGACCCAACAAATGTATTGCTTTCAATACATGACCGTGACCTTGACCACTTAGAAATAAGAGCATTTGGGATAGGTCTATCTTGATTCTGATGCTTATATTTCAATTTGAAGCAATCAGAAACGACGTGTCCTTTCTTCTTGTAATAGGTACACGTAGGAAGAGACAAGGAGTTTTGAGCTAGCTTATCAGAAGCTTGATTTTTAGAAGTTGTGCCAGATTGAGTTTAAGAAGGGCTCGTATTAGACTGAATACATTCTTACCAGAATACTGCTGAGTGAAAGACTTGCCTACAACAGGAACTTTATGAGCTAGGAAATGCTCATCAGCAGCAAGTGCAGCATTTTCCAAGGTTTCGATCTTATGCTCTTCAAGATAAGTCTTAATGTCACTATGGACACAATTCTTGAACTCTTCAAGTAATACAAGTTGTCTAAGACTTTCATAATCTTGATCAACTTTCTTGGCTAAGCACCCTTTATCAAATAACTGCTCTTTTTCTCTTGCAAATTCGACATGAGTTTGTCCAGCTTCTTTTTCTTTATAGTTCCTGAATTTCTGCCGATAAGCCTCAGGGACTAACTCATAACTCTTTAAGATGCATTACTTAACCAGATCATAATCAGTACTTTGCTGAACTGACAAGGATGCACAGATATTTCGGGCTTTGCCAAAAAGTACACACTAAAATAATGCTCTCTTGGTCATTTCAAATTTTACGCAATTTTTTCAAAACGAGGAAAATATTTGTCTACTAGAAAAGGGGGTACTTACTTGATATTTATTAAAACATCAAAAGTAGGGGACAGTTTTCCCTTTGTCAGCTCTAATTCTTTTAACCGAATTTGAAATTCCCTTTCTTCACAATTTCTGAGAAAATAATTCTATCAAATTCTTGCAGGTATGGCTCGGTGTAAAATCGTTTAAGTTTGCTAGGGAAGCTGCTAAGCGGTGAATTCCAACTTTTCGATCGGCAATGGGCTCTGACTTTACACCCCTCAAACAAATTAAAACATTTTTCTTTCCTTTCTTGCTTATAACTGGATACGAAGCTGAAGTTTTGCCTAAGATTGGATCAAAAGGAAATGATTCGCCTATAAAGCACATAGTCCAGAAAACTTGGCATAGTCAAGTTATCAAGAAAGGTAGGCCATTACAGCCACAAATTACTTTTATGGGTCTTAACAATATGTGATAAATGTGAACGCATGCACGAAAGTGCATGGTCATACATGCAACAGTACCCTCTTGCTTCCTAAAGTTTTCTTTACCGTTAGACGGTTAAAAATATGTTCTGAAAACGTTTCTCCCATGGGTCCCCATCAAAGGTTCCGTTCCATAGATCCATAGACTTGTTTACGCCCCATCCCATACCCAACGATATTCCTGGATTCGCTCTGAGAGAGAGAGAGAGAGAGAGAGAGAGAGAGAGAGAGAGAGAGAACAATAACTCTAGCGTAAAAATTCACATGGTAATACACCAAATGAACCCCACGATCCAAAATTCTGGATTAAAACTGCTTTACTCCATGGAGAATACATTAATGTACATTTCAATGATTTCTTTCCATCGGCAACGTCAATAATTAGTCTTTTACTAGCAAAGAAAGTAAAGATAAAACATATCAAAGTCTACCTGATATACGCGTCTATGACTACACACTGAGGCGTCATCTGACCATATTAATCACAATCACGCCCCACTTTAGACGAGGAAACTCCCACGTACGTCTAAACTTGCCTTCCATCAACGCCACTGTCTGCCTTGTAACAACGAATACAATCTTAATTACACACTTGTTCGACATTTCGAATCGGACAGGAAAGAAAAATTCAAAGTCAAATTTTTTAAAATGATATTAAACGGTGCTAACATTCATAACGATAATGCACAAATCTATTTTCGGCCGACTATATGAAGTGTATGATGTATTTACACAGCCACTATAAACTCTGTCTGGCTTAAAATAGACATCCATAAATAAGATCAATCTATCTGAAACAAATTATTGTCAATTTCTTTTTCGAAAATATATTTTGCTTTAAAACTGTTCTTTTCTATGTTTCCGCCGCTCCATTCTCCCCATCCCCGCCACCATCCACACGTTGCATGCACATGAAGGTGCACTGTATCATCCATAAATATATTTTTGTCGTGTACGTTGCTCTTTTAATTCGTGAGAGACGGGTACACTATTCTGCTATTGTAAGCTAATTTTGCCTTGTATCAAAATGCAAAAGACAGTCCAATACTGTCTTGCATAAAGATGCGAAAGGGAGTCCGATACTGTCCGGCATGTCATTCAATTTTCTTCGATATGAATGGTACACCATTCTACTATTATGATATGCTCTTGTTCTTGAAAAAACTTAGATAAGGAAGTATTTGATTCTGTTCAAAATAAAATAAAATATAATAAAACGGTCCCAAACTACCCGTATGTATAAAATCATTCTAATAAAGAGGTAGTTCGATAAATCAACCCCCAAATCTGTGTTGATACTGATGGACGATATGTCGGTCTGATGTCACCTTTTTACTAAAATACGCAATTCTGCTGCATGCAAATCTTTCTGGAACAAACCTGCATTACACTTTAGAAACATACCGGTAATTGGTAGCAGCCATACCTAGGGCGAAATTCAAAATGGCCGCAGGACAGATGGTTGTGCTATTCCACGTGGATTTACAAGTCACCAAAGATATGACTTGGTCCGGAAACATAATGTACATGTCACCAAAAGAACCCTTTAGCCGATGGTAGCTCCACTGCTGCGAGAAATACCGGTCAATGTATAAAATGTACACCAATATGTGCAGCCAAAATTGTCTGCAAATTTTTGCAGTTTTTAATGAATAGGTGATATCAGTCCCTAAACCGAAAATCAATATCGTCACGGGCGAGGAGCTGATTTATCAGCCTTATAAAGAGGTTGCCCCAGCGTCTGCTAATTATTATCGCGACCTTTGCAAACGACACATGCTGCATGGCAGTTTTATCTTAGGTGTAAGTAGGCGATCTGTTTCGGCTGAATGAGGTAAATAGAACCACTCAATAAACTGGATAACTTTCGAAATGGTTTGTATCATCTTTATTTATTGGTTGATAATGAAAGGAGGATTTTAAGAGCATATCATAGTTGTAAAAGGAAATAAACAACGGACTGTTTTCATGATAGAATTTCAGTCCCTTTACATACCTGAGTTTGAAAGACTCATTACTGAAATCAGCACCGGACTCTGGCAGGGCCGACAAGGGGGGGGGGGCAACTGGGGATATATCCCCGGGGCCCGGGCCCGTAAGGGGGCCCGGGCCGAACAACACTTTTTAATTTAATAAAAAGAAAATTTTTTTGAACAAGAACTAGGAGAGGCACGGGTGTTTCGCACACCAGAGACCGTGTTCGCTCTCTACGGCCCTGCTCTTTGGTGCGGTATTGAAAGCAGATGTTTCAAATACACGTAGATTCAGAAAATGTCAAGGATGATATGGTTTCCTCTAGACAGAAGCTGTCATCAAGGATGTGCCTATATTGATAAATATAAGTTTGATAATGCGTACTCATAAATTTTAAGTCATTGACTTTTCAATATCATGGTGTTTGCATAGGTTTCCTATGGCAACTGAATTAACACCGCGAGTCCTACAGGCAACGTAACTTATCTATTCACCCTAAGTAGATCGACAGATATTACGTACTTCTTAAAGCGTGACAGGTGTAGGTTAACTTGTGTACATTAGCAATATGCATAATGTAGAGAACATTCGCGTTCACATATCTCTGTGCTACTTTTGTATACTCTGGCTAAAATTTCTTAAGATATTGTAATTGTGGAAACTGTATATGATCTAAGCACACAGGTAACCAAAAACGGCTGCTCCATTGTGCTCAATCAGATTGAATTAGTCTGAAGTACACGGTATTAATAAAACGGGAAAAAATTGTCTGCCTGAGTATCCAACACAGATTCCTATAGTGCAGTGAATGAATTAAAGAATATATAAAAAGACCACAAAAAGTTACCGGTTCGTGTTTCTTTAAATACAATTTACGTATGCAGTATAGGAAGCGAAATTATCCAAGTAGAGCCAGCAATTTTTTGATTTTCTTTTTTATAAATAGGTGCACATCTTTAGTATGGCAAAGGTGTATACTCTATAACAAAAATTACACCCATCAATCGCACACCAAAAAAATGGGAATTTAAAAGTTCTTTTAACAATGCCTAAGAAATACAAAGTATTTTTTAATAGCCAGGAGGACGAATGAGGAAAGCCTGGAAATTCGTTTTCTTTAAAAATCAAACCTCATGGAAAATACGAAACTGTAGAGCGCCATCTTAAAACAAAAATGAAAATGTTTGCATTTATTTTTCTTATTTTCGTATCATTTTGCATGACGTTCTGAACAAAATGGTACCTTAACATTGATTTTATGCATGAAAATAAGCTAATTATGCTTATTTTGCTCTTGCTTACAAAATATGCCTTGTAGCAGAATTGTTGGTAATGACCTTAATGATGGGCAAATTAGAAGTCTTTGTACACACGAGGGAAATTAACTTAAATTTAAAACTGTTGCATTATGCGAAAGACAAATATAGCAACCATGTTTCTTTTCATTCAGTTGTAATGAAATTAAGGACAAAAATGATGACAAAGCAGATTCGCTTTCTTCGATATACTAGTGTTAGAAGAATAAGCAAACATTGTACTTTTTGACCTCCGTGAATCTGATTTATACCATTCCTGTTCAAAATTGTAAAAGTTATTAGTGCCATCTTAGGGAAAAATGTGACAAGTTTTATGGTCCTATATTTCAGTATAAAACTGGTTGCTATGTTGAGAAAATACAATATGCGTTTTTAAAATAACTCACTTTTGAACGGGGGTTGGGGTCTTTTGTGGAATTTTGCTGTTAATGAATACTCTTCTGTGCGAAAAGAAAACATGATAATTAGTGTCTATGTGTGTGTGTGTTTTGAAATTTAACGTAGCTTTAACAGTTTTTCAATCATATCGCTACGCTGTCCGCAGTGTCTGCAGTGTGCCAGTTTATAGTGTTGTCTAGCACTGGGGCATCATGCCGCAGACATGTAGCATCATGCCCCACCTAGTCACATTATTCTTACACCAGGCCGACCAGTCCTAACACTAACCTCTTAATTCTGAGCGCCTAATGAGGCAACTGTTCAAACGAACATTTTGTATGCTTCGGCTTAAATGTTTCGGCTATTCAGCCAAAATTAAAATCATATAATAATAAAACCTATGTATTACAACCACTCGCGATTAAAAGGTATCGTGTAACGTTAAATACTGGACAGATCAAACAAGATAAAACTGATCACGCAAAATAACTGATCTTTCCGTCACACGCAGAGAGTTAAACCGGAAATTAGGCTTCCTGATTGGGCAAATGTTTAAGAAAACTTGAACATTCGGGGGCTGAGAAATATTGGCGAATATTTTTCAGCAAATCAAGTACACTGAGAGTGTCGCGTAAACTGTTACAAATGTCTAGAACATCCAAGTTATTTTGTTATATATATATATATATATATATATATATATATATATATATATATATATATATATATATATATATATTTAAACATTGTCTATAAGATTCTACTGCTATGTTTATAATGGAAATTAATTCTCTTGACAGTATGATTCAAGCCTGAAATACATGCAGTCGGGTATCGAAACACCAGTGGTTTACATGGCTATTTATATTTAAATAGTAAATGCCAATTTCTTTGATAAAGAAAGGTATAACTGGGTTGCTGGGAACTGATATATATAAAGGTTGAATTTATCAAATGTCATGTTATTGCGCGCAATGAAAGCAACAGTTAATTTTTTGTACAGTGTAATATATCTTCCTTCATGCAGTATGTGTAGCCTGAACTCCCTGATTTCAACTGGTTGATACACGGTGAAATAGCGACGTCTTTGTATAAGGGATAACATTCAGTGACATACGGTCAACTAGCGACGTCTGTGTGTAAGGAATGATGTGTAGTGATACCAAATGGCCTCATGGATAAAGGTAGTCAACATTCCATACTCTACAAGTTCGAATAAAAATCTGAACACTTATGTGACTCTGGCCTGAACACGCTACGACATTAAACCATGCCATCATGAAATCATCAACACTGTACTCTGTGACGTTTTCCCTAGCAATTACCTAATTATTCGGGCTGAGGACTATTTCCCCAACACGGACTTCCCATAATCAAACAAGTAATTACAAAATCTAAAAAAAATCTTTAAAATAGAGAGTTATATACACATGGCGTGTACTCCAAAATTTATTGCAATACGAACATTTTGCATTTCAGATCTTGAGATGGAATTTAATCTTGTACATGTATGTGTGGCCTTTTAACTCTAACATCAGTTGTTTTCACAAAGATATTTGTTCTAACACCTATCTGATATTTTGTATCGGCTTTACAAGGTCAGAATAAAAGCACGCTGATTTCTGTTTGTTTTATAATCGTTATTGTATGCATTAAAACGATAGAACGCAGCTAGAAGATTCTTGTATAATAAACACGGTATGGGAACTGATATGGGTCACAACAGTAGTGGTTTATCTCGCCAGCTTTTTCATCATCACTTATAGGTGGGTTTACATGTTATATTAAACAAATTTTACTCCTCTCATTGTAAAATGTACGACATGTAACATGCTTAGCTTTCACATCTTTTTTTTTTTGGGGGGGGTATCATTTATAAGTGTTTGCCTTTTGTTAAAACGACATGTAGTTCCCTGGACCGCTCAGGTGGCCTAATGGTTAGAGCGTCCGACTCGGATGCGGGAGGTCGCGGTTCGAACACCGGCCGAGTTATACCAAAGACTTTTTAAAAAATGGTACTAACAGCTGCCTCATTAGGCGCTCAGCATTAAGAGGTTAATGTTAGAACTGATCGGCCTGGTGTCAGGATAATGTGACTGGGTGGGACATCATGCTACATGTCTGCGGCATGATGCCCCAGTGCTAGACATCACTATAAACTGCCACACTGCAGACGTCGTAGCGATATGACTGAAATATTGTTAAAGCTACGTTATAAATCCATATCACAAATATCACACATGTAGGTCCCTAAGGCGCTTTAGTTCTATACTGGTGTTGCTCGGTATTTTTTTAGACCTATACTCGCCTGAAATAGTTTGCCTTTTGACATTTGCAATCGCCAGGGAGAAAATTAGTCTCTTGGAAACATAAAAGTACATCCATCTATTTATCTTTAAAGCCAATCTGACTCTTTCCTTCTGCCTTACAGTAATTTCTACCTATCGGTAGAAATAATGTATTTATCAATTCATACATAAATACTTACGTACGCATGTGTGTACATACATACATACATACATACCTGCATGCGCACGCACGCACGTATACACACATACATATATACATACATACATACATACATACATACATACATGCATACATACAGACACCAAAAAGACAAATCTCATCTGACAGTTTACTGTATTCAGTAATTCAGGATATAGATAAAATGATTTAAATGGTGGTGGTGGTGGTGGGGTGGTCTTTATTTTCTTACCTCTAAACTAACCTGAATGCTTTCATATTAGTGTAACGAATTCGATTTGACTTCTTGGCTTAAATTGACTGTCCATCATGTGCACCACCGCCAATGATTTGCGACGATGATTAACAAGCAGAATTTAAATACATTGCCAAATGTACCATGACATAATGATATAGTTCCTTACCTTTCGAGTGGAGTATGACGTTGCTACATGCATAATGAGATAATGGTATAATTAACTTACATTTCGAGAAGGAATGCCCCCATGCCCCCCCCCCTACAATGATATAATGGTATAATTTTAGTATTTTTCGAGAAGGGTGTGCCATACACCCCACATGTACAATAGTATAATTTCCTGACATTTCGAGAAGGGCATGTCAACCCACCCACCGCCACAGGTACAATGATATAATAGTATAACTTCCATACATTTCGAGGAGGGTATGGTTACCATCTATCTCCACCACATGCATTCACCCCCCCCCAAAAAAAACCCCATTACATTATTGCAACTTTATGTCACATAAAATGTAACGAAAACAGACTCACCGCTGCTGCATGATTGTGATGAATGGAACGTAAGATACGCATTACTAAACAGTGCTTTCTCTAGGAGTGTTCATTCTCCTACATTTACAACGTTAATTCGTTTGTCGACGTTATTTTTAAGGACACTGATAATGCACAAACCAATTTAGGTGGGTGCTATAAAGTGTGCTGTTAGTGATATCCCACTTCCTTCAACAAAGTATCCCGTAAAAATGGGGCCCCGGGTGGCAGAGTAGTCTAAAGTGCCTTGCCTTTTCCGATCACTGTATGCGTGGGTTCTAATCTTGAGATCAACCAATGTGGGTATGTGAGAAATCTTGCCAAAAACTTCCCGTTGGTCGGTGGTTCTTACCGGGGTTTTCTCGTTTTCTTCCTCCGCAAGTTATACTGGCCACCATATCATGAGCCGAAACTTGGCGTTAAACCACAAACATCAACAACACTTACCAATGATTTACCATAAAATAACTGACAATACATACATTCCATTCCTTTTTCAATACAAACTTTGAGGTATTGTTTGTATGTACTGAAACAAATAATGTCAATGACGCTTATCAGTAATCTATTGTGTTGCAAGTAGATGTGGAAATTGTCTAAACTTTGAAAAGCTGACATAAACTTTTTTCGCATATACTGTTTGGAAACAAAAGACATTTTAGTCAGTGGTGAAAACCTGGGCAGCATAATAAAATGTATGGAGGTCTGTACTGACCATAATAAACATCTGATACGAAGTGCGATGACACAATTCCATATGTCTGTTGATTATCATTATAATGAAAATAATGTCAGTGACAAAACTATCATGATCAACAAACTGAACAGTTCGTAATATTTAAATAATCTCTGTTCAGATATCTGTCTGTACATGCTGTAAGTGTATCAATCTTCATACCTTTCTGCCTGCCAGACCGCATTCTATTGACAGTTTGTACCGCAACCAGTCAATGTATCAATCTTCATACCTTTCTGCCTGCCAGACCGCATTCTATTGACAGTTTGTACCGCAACCAGTCAACATACTATCGTGATGAAACACAGCATTCTTACTGTCATAAAACACGGCACTTTTACTATCGTGATGAAACGCATGCAACACCCTATTAAAATTCGGCGCACACTCAGTGTTGTTAACTTTCTCTTCAGCGGATATCCCTTTCATCTATATCAACTGATAGGGTGGACACCTAATATTGGCACCACGATACGGTTCCACCTTATAATCTCTTGATACGCACTTTTCCCCTTTGGTTTGCCTGTATTTAAAATTATGTCGAATACCAGTGGCATTAAATCACGTCCTTAAGGTCTTCTTTCTAAAGCATTCAAGCATTTACAAATGACTAGACTGCAGCACATACAAACTGACTGACCTAAAGTCATAAAATATCACACACAAAATAAAACCAACCAACATTTAATACAAATGCAAGAAATGTTACTAAAACACCATAAATATATGCATAAAAGTAAATCCAAAAATGTTTAAAACTCTTTCCATACACATGGCCTAATTTACAAACCGAAGATTCTATTGTTGTAAAGATCCACCTGTGGCCAAATAGTCTTTACAGATCAATGACATCTCAAATATGTCCGCGAGGGCTCGAGTCTCTGGCTCGGCTTACCAGCGTCTTACTGTGGATCGATAGTTCTTCCTCTACTAGATATTTTGGACGCCAGTTACAGCCTATCGTATGCTGTACAGTGGCATGAAACCAACAATTCCACTGCAGAAGAACAGGAAAAGCCAGTCATACACGTCAAACTCTCCGTCACTGTTTAGTACACAGATAACGATTTGTGACAGTTGTAACATCACAAGATCTGAAGGAATGACCTTGTATGCAAATTCTTAAAAATCTTACTCGATAAATTCTTTTCCTTCTTTTATCCTCGATATGATAAGCGATTTTCTTTTCTACAGCGGAGCGGACCCGGGTGGTCACGTGGTCTAAAGCGCCCTCCTTTTACAGACTCTCTCTCTCTCTCTCTCTCTCTCTCTCTCTCTCTCACACACACACACACACACACACACACACACACACACACACACACAAGTTTAAATGAAACGGTTTGCGTTTTATTGATGTAAGTGACTATTACTCTCTATTGGAACACAGTGTGGCAAGTGGTACACTGTTAAAATTGAAAAGCGTAATATCACAGGCCGGTATCAACTCGGCTACTAAAAGCTGTCAAGTTATGCAGTGATGCCATTCCAACAACGGTAATTCTAGATTCAGCCTGGACAAATGTAGGAGCCACTGTATCTCAGACGGTAAAGCTGTCAA
Organism: Megalonaias nervosa; assembly: GCA_016617855.1. Lineage (NCBI taxonomy): Eukaryota > Metazoa > Mollusca > Bivalvia > Unionida > Unionidae > Megalonaias > Megalonaias nervosa. The sequence goes on along the minus strand of JAECUM010002689.1, from coordinate 6,558 downwards.
GTTATGCAGTGATGCCATTCCAACAACGGTAATTCTAAATTCAGCCTGGACAAGTGTAGGAGCCACTGTATCTCAGACGGTAGAGCGTTGGACTCATAAAAACACCCGACCCATCCACCTCAGCCCGGACGCCTTGATATGTCCGTCGGACATAGCGCCTAGTTCGTCAGCAAGACATTTCAAAAATGTGTTAAATTAAAATCCAACCATACAACTAATAGTACCAGTGATCGCAAAATTAGAATGAAAATGTAAATAAAAGAAAATTGGAAATGTATAAGGAGCCGAAATAGACAAAAGTTGGTGTAATGAGAAAGTATCAGTTGAAAGTTAAATGGGATACGTCGCGAATTCCTATAACATGTTAAATGAAACTGTTGGTGTTGAAAATTCCATTTCCTATGCTGAGCTTTTGTATTTTATCTACTGAATTAAAACCGTAATATTATTGGCCTTTGCTGTCGTAACATACGTAGTGCACTCCGCCAGAGGCGAATCACTACACATATCAAATTGATGTGCAACTACTTTTCCGAGGTTATTTCACGACCTGACGGAAATAACAAAGCGATGTACCGATCGTGTTGTTGATGGCACAATTTTTGTTTTATGCGTATTCAGAAGGAAAAACCAGCACAGGGACTACGGGCGATAAAGTAGCGTAGCAGATTATCGCCCGTGACTTACGACGATGTCCTACCTGTCACATTTCCCGCTACATTAACCTACATGAGTGAATAAGAAGTTCGTGTCTAGAACTTTTCGATGTGCTTGTTCAAATAGAGATACTATAACGACGGTTAATGCTCATGTCAGGCAAGACTGCATTTCAGTCCACTTCAGGTCAGTGGTTATCAAACATCGGAATGATAACGGACATAGTAAGGGTCAGTAAGGGTCAATAATTAAGGTTCAGAAGTATGTGTGAATCTTCCTCTCGTGTACGTCTGAACTAGGCAAATCAATACATGTTAAAGGGGCCTAGTATTTGTAACCATTTTATTAGGCTGTTCATACATACTTGTCCCCTGAGCTGGTCGGAGTATTGATAACATCCAAACTGTATAACTAAATCGTCAGACAGCAAAGGCTGTTTGTTATCCGCGATGGTGTTTCGTGAAGAGGCCATAAACATATTTTTAAATATGGCCGCCGTAGCGGTCACAATGGATATTTGAGTGTTGGAGATGCCATGACATCATAGTGATGCTATATTTTGGTGTTATGATGTTATATTTTGGTATTATGATGTTATATTTTATATTTTGGTATTATGATGTTATATTTTGGTGTTATGATGCTATATTTTCGCTTTATAATGTTATATTTTGGTGTTTTCCTTTCCTACTTTTAATAATAATACTAATAATTGTTTTTTTAAAAACTGTTCAAGCAACACACATTAATTATACTTATTGTCACATTTTGAAAAACATCAAACGCCATATGCTGTTTGACCGCAAAGACCTACTCAAATATTTAGAAATGGAAAAAGTTGTTCGGATGCCATTTGTCATAATCTACCATCCAGACAATCCCAAACTAGGTAAAATATCCAGAAACACTGGCTCATCGTAGAGTCTTGTGACACACTAGCGTTAATCCCGAAAAAACCCGAACGCCGTAGACGGATAAAAACTCAAGACATCCTACGAAGACCTAACGCCCATCATAAGCCATTATGGCAAATCTGGTCAAAACCTGTCAACATATGATAGATACCATTACATTCCCTATCACGTAGAAGAACGTAAAATTGAACATACATGTTCCAAACAGAACGTGCAAAACAGAGGATGCAATTTATCTAATCGCATGTAAGATCTGTGGTCTTCGAGATATCGGAGAAAGTGAACAGCTACACAAAAGGATACATTTCACAGGTTTGACTGAACGACAAAGTAGCTGGACAGAAATCGAGTTGCAAAAGATTTCTCTTTCCCTGGCAACACTTTCAGTGAGACAACGCTAGCGGCAATTGCTCACGACCCCAACTGGAGTTCAGAAACCAAGAAAGAAAAGGAATCTTATTCGAAACGCTGCCTTAGAACACCGAAACCAGCGGCTTAAATCAAGAAGACCACAAAAAGGATAACCGCACGAAAATGAAACCATCTGTTTACAGCCGTTTTTTTTAAAGTTAAATTACTTAGTTTTCTAAAAAGTTTTTTCCTGATGTTATCATTGTTCTAGTCATTACTTTCATTACAGAAACAACGAAATAACTGTGATATAATCTGAGGTTACAACACTTTACATTAAAAACAAATGGAGATAAATTTCCTCCTTTGGCAGGTCAAAACCGACTAGTTTGCAACATCATCAGTCATTTTGAAGCCGACGAAGGTCAAACATTTTTAAGCTTTAATTCAAGTAGAAATTGTTAAGCAAACATTTGTAATTTCAACACATTTTGTGTAGTACTTGACCGGTGTGTTTTGTATTTGCATCAGGGCTCAGGAAAGATTTTTCAAAGCACTTGTCCCTTAAAAGCGTGAGTTGCAACATATACTCGTCCCTGCCATACCTTTCCTCAACACAGTACACTTATCCAGTACGCTACTTACTACAAAAAGACAGGCACGTGATGCAAGCTGGACATTACAATATCACCAGATATGTTTCTTTACTGTCCCTAAAAGAAAATAGACTATTCCAACATCAGTCTGACTAAAATCATATCTCTACTATTCTACTTCAAACTACAGCGGAGATCTAATTTTAATCGAATTGATCGATTCCATCATGTATGTTCTACTTTCACTGGTTGTTTGTTTTACATGACCAAGTAGCCCCAGGTCGATATAGATGCTTGCCGATTAGGTCAGACGATATTCTACTCATTTTACCTTCACGATGAGCAACCTGGCAGTTTCTCCTATATGCGACCACCATAATTGACCATTTTGAACAAGACACACTAAAGCAAAATCAACTTATAAATTACAAATATAGATACTAACAAAAAGCTTGATTTGAGATATGTTTATCTGTGTACGTTTTGAAACAGTATCTTGAGATTCAATGATTTATTTTAACTTCCAAACACCATATAAAATCAACGGCAAATATGCCAGCATACCACAAATATGGCTTCTAATGACGTCATTTGGGATCTATCTATTGCCTCTAAATCGCCTGAAAATGTGTATGTGTGTGTGTGTCATTTGGATTTTTAACATAGCTTTAACAATTTTTCATTCATATCGCTATGATGTCTGCAGTGTGGCAGTTTCTAGTGATGTCTAGCACTGGGGCATCATGCAGCAGACATGTAGCAATTTTCTGAAAGATTCTGCCAAAATTCATATATCCCGAACGAACCCCCAGTTTTCTTTTGTTTCGTTTAGGCTCGTACAAAAGTAACAAAAGAAAAGAGAGAAGTCAACAAGCTTTGTAAATTTTAACAAAATAATTTATTTCCTTAGAAAACAAGATAAAAATATGAAATGGGACTTACGGTTTGTGAATATAATCCAAAAAATAATCCTAGAATTCAAATATATAAGTCATATCACTAAACAGTTCTAATTAATTCAGGTTCGAATCTCGATGAAGTTCCAATATGGAAGGTGATGACGTCAGATGAGGTCGTTGTCCTGATGGCAACAGTTCCTCGTTGAAACACAATTTATAATGTTCTGTTTAAAATTCCAGAATAAATTTCCACTAAACGTCTTTGTCCCAGAATTTTTTATAAACAAAAGCACTTGGTTTGTTTTCCAGAGAATATGAATTATTAAATCCCATAAAATAGATGAACTTCAGAACAAACTGGCATCAACAATAAAAACCTCTGGAGCTCTGAAGGTTTAAAATACGGCTGATAAATCTACTAGAGAACGTCTGTTTTAACCCATGATTTCAGATCATATGGTGGCTCACGTGACGGGCTACGTGATCACTAATTTGAACAGCGCAGTAAAATAAAAATGCTATTTTACACGTACGCTAGAATGGCCCTATCTAAGAAGCAGATTCCCACACTGGAAATAAATTAAAAAAGAAAGGCTGTTTACAACTCAGCTAACACGTGGGCCGAACATGACCTTGGTAATAGCCAATCATTTTCGCTTAGTGTTTGCAAAACGTCTTAACCAAGGTGAGCTAAAAATATTGATAATGTAATACCTTTTACGTTCAAATCAGGTCAAAACAGAGAAGTGATTTTTCCGAAAATAGTCAAATCCCGTGAAAATTATCATTACAATAAAATGTAATGAAGCAAAAATAAAATAAAAAAGAATTTAAAACTAACACACAAGTAATTAAATTACATATACGTAACACACTTTACTCAGATTAATGAAGGAATGTACGGAAGACTCGCAAAACACCGAATTTCTCAGTAAATAGAGCACGTTGCATATGAGCGTAAGTTTGTTTCAGCAGGAAAAATTCACGCAATTCGTACGTTTCGGAGCCCGAAACGTTAGTTTGGTGCAATGCAGAAAAATCAATGATTGATTGATGAATAGAAAAATATCTCAGGAGTTAAACAAGCCATAGGTTATGGGCATGTGCCTTCAAAGACGGAATTAGGAGAACGAGGGTTGGGCGTGGAAAGAAGTTTTTGGAAGTTACTTACCTTGTCTATTTTATAGTTTTATAGTTTGATAGACACGGTCCTATGTGAGAATGATTTTTCTTCCTTCAGGTTATTGCTTTCTTTTAAACATTAAGCTCGCGTCGAGCACTTGTGCCTATGTAAGTATGTTCACATGTCGATTTATATCCTATTCCCTTGTCTAAACAATGTCTTCAGCATTAATTGAAAGAGCAGTCATGGTTGATACGCTCGCTCATGTGACCGAGTCAAGCCAGGAGAAAACAAAATTAGTTATGAAACGCCTGGCGGCTGGTCACAAAGCTGGTGACCTTTATACACATGACTTTTATTTAAAGAGTAAATTAGTCGGGAGGCTTGGAATAATTGTTTCGACCAGGTGATTATTGGACCAGGTTTTACTGCATTTAAACGTCTGTGCTTGTTACCCTCTTTGTCCCATGTACTTGACAGTGAAATATAGTTGAAACAGGATGTGTTTCATGAAGAAAGATGTGTGTGTGTGTGTGTGTGTGTGTGTGTGTGTGTGTGTGTGATTTGGATTTTGAATGTAGCTTAACAACTTTTCAGTCATATCGCTACGATGTCTGCAGTGTGGCAGTTTATAGTGATGTCTAGCACATGGGCATCATGCCGCAGACATGTAGCATGATGCCCCACCCTGTGACATTACTCTGACACCTGGACGACCAGTCCTAACACTAACCTCACATTGCTGAGCGCCCAGAGCGGCAGCTGTTAGTTCCATTTGTATGTCTTTGGTATGGTTCGCCAAGGTTCGAACCCGCGACCTCCCGCATCCAAGGCGGACGCTCTAACCACTTGGCCACCAGAGCGGTCGAAGAAGGATATGACATTCAAACACACTTTAATGGAATTCGAGGAGAAAATTCAGAAAGAAAAGTGTATGCTGACAGTGTTAGTGTTGTTTACAGCAGCATTTATCTGAGCTGTATCTTAATTCGAACACCACTGGAATTTAATGAGAACTTTATTCATTAGGACTGATGATAAAGCCTTTTGGACTTTTGCGATTTAATTCGCAATACTGTTAGTCCTTCTTAAATTTTCATTTTGCATTCTAGAGAAATATATTATTTTACAAAACTTGTTGTTTTTCGCTCTTTTGTATTAGTTCAAGTCCATGGAGTCGTGATAGAAAAATTGAGGCTCGTATACGGAATACGAATTGCTTCACTAAAGAGATGTCTAAAATATGTGAGATCAAAACAACATGGACAAGAAAAATTCCAAAAGAAAGTGAATTTAAATTTCAAAAACAAAGTTGCTTGAAACATTTTAGAGAAATTCGCATCCTAAGGACCAGCTCCCACGTTTCTGTTACGATTCTATGGTCTTAAAGTTAGTAAAGGAAAAGAGCGAAAATCAAGACGATTTGTAAAATTCAACAAATAATTTATTCCCGAGAATGCAAAGTGAAACTTTAAAACAAAGAACTTACAGTATTGTGAAATAAAACCCAAATAGTATTTAAAATGTATCAAAAGTCCAAATATATAAAGTACCAAGTGAATTCCAGTGGTATTCCAAATAGGTTACAACATTCAATGCCCTGGTGTACTTGTAGAGGCCTGTGACGTGAAGATGTGCCAACGGTCTATCGATGAACCACAATAATATAATCCAAGATGTCCTTGTCTGAATTCACTATAATTCCAAGTTAATGTCTCTGTCCAAGGTATTATTGACGAGCAGAATGTACTGCCAGTGAATAATAATTTGATTAAATCCAAATTAAAAACAGAACACAACAATACAAACAATTCTGCTTCAGATGTTATCGCAAGAATGAGTATTTTTTTAAAAAAAGTAAACAAGATTATATTATCGCAAGAATGAATAATTTTTCAAGTAAACAAGATTATATTTTTAAAAACCTAAGGCATCAAAGTAGAACCAGGATGACGATCAAAAGTTCATTTTTAGAAAATTCTAAGTTCTGAACAAAAAAATCTATTACTAAAATTATA
>JAECUM010002688.1:0-155423 GCA_016617855.1 Megalonaias nervosa | reverse complement strand
TGAGTAGGTTCCTGGTCGGTACATAAACTCCACAAGGCATAACCTAGAGTTCCCATTCTAACATATGTTGACACTCGGTTCTTTTCTTACACACGTGAGACAGATAAAATATAAATTATTTGACATATGTAAAACTATCCTTTGCTTCAATCCCGAACCCCAAAAGCGAGATCCAGATTCTAAAACTGCTGACACAATCTGTATATACAGATATGTCAGCGACCCAAAATGGTTTAGCTATAATGATGAAGAAGGTAATCGGCATTACATACTTACGTACACCCGGAGATGACAATAATAATAATAATAATAATAATAATAATAAACATTATTATAACTTGAAGTGTAAGAACTTCAACAAGATCGTAACAAGATCACGTGACTGATAAGAAGGTACGAAAGTCACGTGACGTCTGGCAATATACATTTGGGAAAAATATAAAGGATTACCGATAAACAGAAACTGATTAGTAAGTCCATTGAACTATTAGCAATCACCTATGTCTCCAATAATCGTATTCAGGAGAATCGCATTGCACAGTAACGATGAAATTTTGGCTACAATAGTTAGGTTTATGAAGTAATAAAAGTGTTACTTGTTTGTTAACCGGGGTGTACGGAACATTATGACTGTCTTGAATCCATAACACCCTTATTTGATATTCTAAGGCGACTTAATAGTACAATAGAAACATTGTCCTAATTAAAGATACATATCTGAAGAAAGTAAATATGCGGAAGACTTACGATACGTGGCATCCGTGAATGTCAGGAATCCGCACAGACAGATCAAGATTACTGGTGTCACTGCCATAGTGAACCTAAACAGAACCGTTAATACTGAGTATGGAGAAAGAAAAGAAAGCAAAAAGCCATGAACTTGTGGTAATGCATATAAAAAGACAAAGGATAAAGAAATATTGCTGATTTACTAATTCAAATCTACCGACCTGCTTTGCTTCATGTATGGATACACACTCACTTAACAGCGTTATTTTACCGCTGTTAGTTAGATTTCGTAAGTACAGTGTATTGAATAGATTCCAGCACAATTAAAAGAACAATATTTCCTGTACTAACGCCATGTCATTTGATAATCGCTGTGATGACTTCTGTGTTATGTTTAGGAGAATCAAGGTACTGAGTGTTACAAATCTCGGCTCGTTCAAAGTAACAAAGAAAAGAGTGAAGCCAACAAGCTTTGTAAATTTTAACAAAAATAACGTATCCCTACAAAACACAGTAACAATATGAAAAAGGACTTACAGTTTGTGAATATAATCCAAAAATTAATCCCAGAATTGAAACACACAAGTCCTATCACTAAAATGTCCTAAATAAATCCAAGTTCGAATCCCGGCGAAGTTCAAAGATGGCGGACGATGACGTCAGATGAATGAAGTATTGATGTCAAAAGTTGCACGTTGAATTTTATGAATCACAAAAGAATATTCCGGCTTTTAGCACTCTGAATAATTTCCACTGAATGTCTCTGTTCAAAGCTTTGATGACGAAGCACTTATTTTCCAGAGAATATAAATTATTCTTAAATAAAAAATAAATCCAAATTGGCAACAACAAAAAATACTTCTGACATCTTGAAGGTACTTTTACGACTAAATCAAACTCACTAAAAACGTTAGTCTTAAACACAATTTTAGATCGCGCAATAGGTCACGTGGTCACTACAAGCCACTTGACACGTGTGCCCAAATGTGGAAGACACAAGATTATCACGCGAGTAATGTATATATGACCTTGATGCTGACCAATCATTTAAACTTCATGTAACCAAGTGTCTGAATGAGGTCAGCTAAACATAATGCTAATGAAATACTTTTCAGTTCTGTACAAACAGAATGTACTTTTAAAAAAAATATCGAATCCTGTGAAAATAAACATTAGAATAAAATGTAATGAAACAAAAATAAAAAAAGAATTTAAAACTAACACACAATTTAATTACATATACGGAACACTTCCCCACATAAAGAAAAAAGAAAGATTTATATAATAAAGCTTTCTTTTTACCATATGTAAATTATACATTGGGTAAAAACAAACTTACATAAGAAAACTCATGAATTATACAAAATGTACATGAAAATATAGTTCTATACACGGGAAAGTGCATCTGCAATCAAATTGTCTTTTCCTTTGATATGCCTGATGTTAAAGTTATATTCTTGCAAAATCAAACTCCACCTTAACAATCTTTGGGTTTTATTCTTCATCTTGTCGATGAAAGTGAGGGGTTGTGATCACTATACGCAACAACCGGAGAAGGAGCTGAGCTAATGTAAACTTCAAAATGCTGCAATGCCAAAATTAAAGCCAAACATTCCTTCTCGATTGTTGAGTAATTTCGTTGGTGTTTGTTTAATTTCTTTGAAAAATAGCACACTGGATGATCAACACCATTTCTATCTTCTTGAATCAAAACTACTCCAACCCCAACATCACTCGCATCCACAGATAATTCAAATCGCTGACAGAAATTTGGAGCTGTAAGAACTGGTGCACTTTTGAGTATGGCTTTTAATCTATCGAAAGCCTCCTGACATTTTTCAGACCAAAAAAAACCTTGTTTTTCTTACTTAACAAGCTTGTCAGGGGTTCAGCAACTTTGGAAAAATTGGAACAAAACTATCGATAGTATCCGGCCATACCCAAAAATCGCATCAGTTGCTTCTTACTGACAGTCACAGGGAAATCAGAGATAACCTTGACCTTAGCATCTATAGGTTTAACTTGTCCATGTCCCACAATATGTCCTAGAAATGTTACACAATCACGGCAAAAGTCACTTTTAGATAAATTGATTGTCAAATTTGCATCTGTAAGTCTGTCGAGGAATTTCCGAATCGTTGTAAGATGTTCTTTCCTGGTGTCGTTGTAGATAATGACATCATCGATATAAGCATCACAATTATCTAGACCGGAAATAATCCTATTCATCAAGCGTTGAAACGTACTTGGGGAACCCTTCATCCCGAACGGCATTACTTTATATTGGTAGCGTCCATCTGGAGTTACAAATGCCGAAATTTCCTTTTCCCTTTCCGTTAGTGGAATTTGCCAAAATCCTTTCAGAAGGTCAAATTTGGTGAGGTACTTGGCATTTCAAATTTTATCAATACAGTCATCGATTCTTGGTTATGGAAATGAATCTGTTTTTGTCACACTGTTCACCTTCCTATAATCAGTGCACATACGGAAAGTTTTATCCGGTTTCGAAACAAGTATACATGGTGAACTCCAATCACATTTACTGGGCTCTATGAAATCGTTCTCCAGCAAATACTGAATTTCCTGTATGGGTGTTGTTTCACAGGATTGAATCAACAATTTCAACGTCATGAGAAAGTTTGTTTGTCCTTGTAGGAATATCTGGAAAAAAGTGCTCATATTCGAATAATAACTGTTCAAGTTCATTCCTTTCTTCTTGCTGTAAATGCAAAAGTTTCTGGTCCAGATTTTTCATAATGTCCGAATTCCGAAGATTTGGTGCTCCAAGATCAACAGAGTCCAATTGAATTTCTTCACTTAAAACCTCAGTTGGTGGGACAGGTACAACTAAATTAATTGCATGATTTACATGGCTATCTCTTTGAATATAGTAGTACTCCATTAATTTATTTAGATCAGAGTACTGTTATTATAATTTAACTCATTCATTTTCTTTTTTACTTTGTAAGGGCCGTAAATCTAAATTGAAGAAAATTTTGAAGAAAGAGCAAGAGAGAATGAGCTCTATTACATAACTCAAAACTTCTCTCAAGTAAAGTTCTGTGAAACCATAATTTCACTTTTGACCTGAACTGCAGAGTGCTAAATTCAAGCATAACAAGCTGGGAAATTCCAGACATAAAATTTGACCTTTGACTTGATTGGACAGATTTGGGAAGGCCAAATTGAGTAAAAAACTTTATCAAAGCTTTTGCTATGGTCTTGGTTTTAATATTCCTCAAAGGAATTGCCTCCGGGAATCTTGTTGACGCACACATAATGGTCAACAAATATTAGTTGCCTGACTTGATCTAAGGTAAGGGACCAACACAATCGACCATAATTCTGCTAAATGGTTCGTCAGATGCAGGAATTGGTTGTAGATGAGTCTTAAGTATCTTCTAATTGGTTTTTCCTACCATTTGACAAGTATGACAAGATCTACAAAATTTACAAACATCACTTTTGATTTTTGGTCAATAAAAGTGTGTCAAGATCTTGTGATAAGTTTTATTTATCCCTAAATAACCAGCCAGAGGAGTTTCATGGCCCAAACTAAGTATTCCTTGTCTGTAAGATTTTGGAACAACTATCTGATAGTTCACTGACCACTCGTCACTAGCAGGTACCTCGGGAGGTCTCCATTTTCTCATAAAAATTTCATTTTTAGTGAAGTAACAGACAGGGACTTCAGTGGCTTCAGTTTCACTAATGGCCCTCTGAAACAAACAGGAGATCTCAGGATCTTTTTCCTGTTCGACGACAACTGATTGTCGTTTGTCAACCTGATTAGATAAAAAAAATGAGGATTTAAAAGAGAATCACTGTGATCAATACCTTTTGAGTCACCCAAATCAGGAGTGAAAGTGACCTCATCAAAAGTCTGACCAATACATGTGTCAGCTACATGAATAGTTTCCTTATCAAAATCGTTCTCAAGAGCTTTCTTTGCCATAGCTCTGGTAACTGCACAAGCTGGGAATAACTCAGGGTATTCTTTTTCAATAGGGTCAACTTTCTGATCCAAAGAAGGCTTGTCAGTTAGAAGTGGACTAACCACAACCTTGTCTCCAGCTAGGTCGTTGTCTAGTAACAAATGAATGCCCTCAACGGGTAAATTACACACTATACAGACCTTCACAGGTCCTGAAACTAAGTCTGATGACAAATTTACCGAATGGAGAGGAACATTAACAAAGCCGCACTCTACTCCCTGAATGAGAACACTCTCATTAGAACAGGACTTCTCAGAAGAAGGCAAAGTACCTGATAACAAAAGACTCTGAGAAGCTCCTGTATCCCTTAAAAGTTTAATAGGGATAGGATTGGCCAAATCACCCAAGAGTGATATAGAACCCTTCGACATGAATGGTTCATAATTCTCCATAATAAAATCAGACTGGGATTTATTAGACCCAACAAATGTATTGCTTTCAATACATGACCGTGACCTTGACCTCTTAGAAATAAGAGCATTTGGGATAGGTCTATCTTGATTCTGATGCTTATATTTCAATTTGAAGCACTCAGAAATGACGTGTCCTTTCTTCTTGCAATAGGTACACGTAGGAATAGACAAGGATTTTGAATCAAGTTTCTCAGAGCTTGATTTTTAGAAGTTGTGCCAGATTGAGTTTTAAGAGGAGTCTTATTAGGCTGAAATACCTTTCTACCGGTGGACTGCTGAGTGAAAGTTTTGCTTACAATAGGAACTTTATGAGTTAAGGAATACTCATCAGCAGCAAGAGCAGCATTTTCCAAGGTTTCAATCTTATCCTCTTCAAGATGATTCTTAATGTCATTATGAACACAATTTGTGAACTCTTCAAGTAACACAAGTTGTTCTAGACTTTCATAATCATGTTCAACTCTCTTGGCTAAGCACCATCTCTTAAATAACTGCTCTTTTTCTCTTGCAAATTCGACATAAGTTTGTCCAGCTTCTTTTCTATAGTTTCTGAATTTTTGCCGATAAGCCTCAGGGACTAAAGCATAACCCCTTAAGATGCACTCCTTAACCAAATCATAGTCAGAACTTTGTTGTACTGACAGGGATGCATAGATATCTCGGGCCTTACCAGAAATTACACATTGCAATAATTGAGTCCAATGCTCCCTTATCCATTTCAAATTTTCAGCAACCTTTTCAAAATAAATAAAATATTTGTCTACTTCTTTTTCTCTAAAAGGGGGCACTAACCTGATATTTCTTGTAATGTCAAAACTTCAATTTGTATGTGAAGTGAGATCGTGCTTTTCACTTGCCAGCTCCATTTCTTTCATTTTAATTTTAAATTCCCTTTCATCCTCCTCTTTTTGTAATTGCATGTTCTTTTTGAAACTCCAATTGTCTTTGTTTATCTTTCTCTCTTTCTTCTAATTGCATTTGTTTATCTTTCTCTATTTCCTGTCTCTCTTTCTCCTCTTTCTTAAATTGCAATTGCAATTGCTTCTCTTCTAATTGCAACTGTAATTGTTTCTCTCTCTCTCTCTCCTCTTTTTCCAATAACATTTGTTCTTTTTCTTTCTGAAGCTCGAGCTTCCTTAACTCCAATTGCATCTTGTATTTCATTTTTAATTCCATTACTTTAATGTCAGAGTCTGATACCGACTTACTGACCGAAGCCAAAACACTTTTATCAAGAACATTCTTCTCTACCAAATATTGAATCAAAATGTTCTTAATGTCTTGTTTCGTCAAGGAAGATTTTGCTTCAGAAAGATCGTACTTTCTGGCAAGTTCAAGCAACTCGTATTTTTTCAGACTATCCAACTGCTCTTGAGTTGGACTTGAAAAAAAGTCTCCACTTTTGATTACATTGTGAATGAAAGCCTGTTGTTTTCATTAAAGATTTCGAACAACATGTAAAATAGTACTTGGGATTTAAAAACTAGGGCAATTTAAATTTCCAAAAGTAATTTTCTGAAATATTTAGCCAAAATTAAAAAATTCCGGACGAGCCCCCAATGTTCTTTGTTACAAATCTCGGCTCGTTCAAAGTAACAAAGAAAAGAGTGAAGCCAACAAGCTTTGTAAATTTTAACAAAAATAAGTTATTTCCCTACAAAACACAGTAACAATATGAAAAAGGACTTACAGTTTGTGAATATAATCCAAACATTAAACCCAGAATTGAAACACACAAGTCCTTTCACTAAAATGTCCTAAATAAGTCCAAGTTCGAATCTCGGCGAAGTTCAAAGATGGCGGACGATGACGTCAGATGAATGAAGTATTGATGTCAAAAGTTGCACGTTGAATTTTATGAATCACAAAAGAATATTCCGGCTTTTAGCACTCTGAATAATTTCCACTGAATGTCTCTGTTCAAAGCTTTGATGACGAAGCACTTATTTTCCAGAGAATATAAATTATTCTTAAATAAAAAATAAATCCAAATTGGCAACAACAAAAAATACTTCTGACATCTTGAAGGTACTTTTACGACTAAATCAAACTCACTGAAAACGTTAGTTTTAAACACAATTTTAGATCGCGCAATAGGTCACGTGGTCATTACTACAAGCCACTTGACACGTGTGCCCAAATGTTGATGACACAAGGTGATCACGAGAGTAATGTATGTATGACCTTGATGCTGACCAATCATTTAAACTTCATGTAACCAAGTGTCTGAATGAGGTCAGCTAAACATAATGCTAATGAAATACTTTTCAGTTCTGTACAAACAGAATGTACTTTAAAAAAATATCGAATTCCGTGAAAATAATCATTAGAATAAAATGTAATGAAACAAAAATTTAAAAAAAGAATTTGAATCTAACACTCAATTTAATTACATATACGTAACACTGAGACTGAAAAAGGATATATTTAACTTATTTGAATTTTAGATGCGAAGTAAATGCTTATCCAAAAACTACTATGTTTTTATTGTTTTCGTCCTGTATATAATGAACAAGGAGTTCCCCTATAAACTGCATTTTATCTGCTACATATATGTTTAACTCAGCTACTCTGTTAATTGTTTCATCCCCATCTTTATAAATTGCTAGGACTTATGTTTACTTGTGTTCAGATGTGTTCGAAATACATGGATGTACACATGAACACCCGTATTTGCTATTTGGATGCAAATACAGCCAAATGTGCAAGGTTGTATTTAACTGGCTTGTCACACAAGGTTTGAAAGCACCAACCTATGAGCACCAAAGAGAAACTAATTGTCAAATATTTGACATATTTACACAGCAACAATAAAAAGGGGTGTACTGTCCGTCCGTATGTGTCAGCCTTGGAATTAAATTTTAAGACATTCTCTAGAGAGCCTTACGATAACGTGATAGCGGACAAACAAGAACGTAGGGTCGAGAAAGGTTGGTGCACAAAAAGAAACGCCATTTTGTTCTCAGAATCGGTACAAAATCGAGTTATAAAACAGGGTCATATGCCTCACGATAACAATGGTACCATGAATAGCGAGGATCCAAAATTTAGAATTTGCTGTACAATAATTTCCTTTGAGTGAACAAACAAATTAAGATATCACATGGAAATCATATTGTGTAAATAACCTATATTCCTAATTTTGCCTCAGTTTCAAAGATCAGAAATAAAATATATAAATGCCTTACCTGGAGGGATATACCTAGAGATACCTTGACTTAAAATGTATTACAGAGCGAGATAAATCCGCCAATCTTATAAGGTGAATTTGTCGGCTGACTTGATTTTATATCATCTGCTTTGGGATTATTCCATTCTAAATAGGTAGATGAGAGAAAAGCTGGAATATTTGTTGTCATATTTGAGCATAATAATTCCCCAAATCTGAGAATATTCGTAAACTATAACTAAAACATTGACTCTTTGCGATAATCCTCATCTACTTTTCGTTTGTGATCTTGCTAAATAGTAATTTGAAAGTTTTGCCTTATCCCTAGACATTCGATGGTCGATATTAACAGCATACTTTAGCTCTAGTAAGAAAATATATAATGTAGACACGCTTAATCATTTGCTCCCGGATCTAAGGTGCATATAAAGTTTTTACCAGATGACTGCGTTCTTATTTAGATGAATTTCTCCATATCATAATATGTATTTATTACATACCAATCTATTCGTACATGGTTGATCTGGCGTCGGATTTTGCACACCCAGTTTAATTAATTTCGGTTGAAAAGAGCGCTAGTATAAGATGTACGTATTTAAAACAAGCCATACCAACAAACATTTGAGTGCCGAAAGTGGGTGAATTCACTCACAATGGTGGCTTCATTAACCACACTCTGCTGTTACGAGCCTATGCTCTTAAAATAAGTAACAGAAAAGAGTGAAGACAACAAGCTTTGTAAAATTTAACAAATAATTTATTTCCCTAGAATACAAAGTGAAAAATGAGAAAGAAGGACTTACGGTTTTGCGAATTAAATCCAAAAATAATCCAAGAATTAAAGACACAAGCCCTAGTAATAAAAAGTCCTGAATAAAACTCAGTTCAAGTCCCGAAGAGATCCAAAATTGAAGGCGATGACGTGTCTTATGGCCTGCGAAGTGCTGATGTGTCAACAGTCTTTGTTGAATCACAGAAATATTATTCCAGGTTTGAATTCAGTATAAATTTTAATGAATGTCTGTATCCAACAATTTTGTCAGAGCACTTTTGTATTTTCAGAGAAAATAATCACTTGAATTCAATAATTTGAAGAAAATAAAATTCAGCCCAAACTGGTCACAACATAATACAACTTAAAGTGCCAGATCTTAAAGCACGACTGGTAAAATCTTGACAGTCACAAGATAATATAGTTCTCTGTTTGACCTCACTTATTTCCATGCGCAGGTACGTAAATGACTGAGCATTCAGTGTTTGTAGTGCTCTACATTCTTCATTAAAATCCTCTTTTATGTTTAAATCATACGTGTGTCTTATATTGATATAATCAATGTGAAAAAAAATAGAAACTCGAAAAACAAAACAATCAACTTATCAATATGCAACGGGGATTGTGAATCTCCACAAAAGGTATGGAACTACATTTTGTAACGGACACATTCGGCAGGGATGTGAGGAGTTCATTCACTCGGTCAATACACAGATGCCTGTAGTAAATCTTAACTCCATTCAAAGGGCAAACATATGTATTTGTGATATAAAAAAGATATATGTATAGTATGTACGCTGTATCAATGATATACAACTCGTATAAAATTTTCATTAAAAGGAAAGTAGGCAAGCCTCGTTTCCTTTTAACGAAAAACGTATACATCTCGTGGTATATCATTCATACAGCATACATACTATGCATATATATATTCATTTATTCATTCCATGGAGCTGCAAATAAGAATGCGCGATGTTGAAATATATTGCAATATTGCTCCATGTGCCAGGTATAGTAATTCAAAAGATAACTTGGTTTATTACTAAATATGTGCATTGCTAGATCATATATGTCTTCATACATGAAGCAGAGCTTTAATACTATACTTGTGCATTTTCAGATTATTTATTCCTTCATTCCGGGAACAGGATTCTATTATTCCTATGCGTTTTTAGAGCATTTACCTCTTCCTACAGGAGCAGGTTTTTATTACTATACGTGTGTATTTTTAGAGCATTTACGTCTTCCTACAGGAAGCAGGGTTTTATTACTACACGTTTGCGTAGTTAGATTATTTAGGTCTTCCGAAAGAATGCATGGTTTTATTAACATGGGTGTGAATTGTTAGATTATTTAAGTCATCCTACATTGCTATACTGTTAGATTTTTTACGAACACTCTAACAACAATGCAGCTTATTTGAAAAGTAATTACCACTATATCATGATTACAATTTATATATTGGTAAATTATCGTGCATTTTCTAGCACATGTTAAGGCGTGAGTTTGAAACGTTATTGAAAAATTAAGCTATGGATGTAGATGTTCACACGAGCGTTTAATGCAAGCCTAGATTAGACTATGGATGCACTATGTGCACCAAAACACTTTGATTTTAGACAGGGATACCATTAGATAGGCGGTGTTCCACAAATAATTATTGAGTCAGGATCAAACGTGAAAATAAGAGAGTGTCAATGGTTTTCCCTGCAAGCCGCGTATAATTGCATGCTGCCTATACACACTGCGTATGTCAATAGTATCACACCTGAGAAAAAAAAAATCATATCATTTGACCACCTTAATAAGTTCACTATTGTTGAGTTATTTTGGAGGCGTAGGAGTAATGCAGATTAGTTTAAGACCCTTTAATGGACCATAATTGATTAGACATTTTTTTAAAAATTCCTCTATCATAATTTATCATATATTTTTCTTAATTTACATGAAAATGATTAATCCTGCTTATAAGACCAAACTTTCCAAGGCATGGTACCATTAACCTCCAATTGATTATGGCTAAATCTTTGACAGTCAAGTGGGGTGTAAATAAACCAATACGCCATCAGCTGCAAGTCCACCAGTTTAGAAATGTTTGGCTGCAACTATTTTACTAATTTGTATATACTTTTCTTAAGTTAACTTGTACTGATACGCATATAATCATATTATTCTGCCATTATATCATTATATTATAATTCGTTTTAGTTTACCTTCAAAACAAACGTGGCAATTATAAGTAAAAGCATGAGCCCATTTAAAGGGGAAATGAGCTTTTCATAATATATGTGCACAGCTGAAGAATCATTCCTTTATTTATATTTATTTTGTGAACCCATGCAGATAGGTAATTTATCTTGAAATGTTCTCGAATCTACTTTATATCATACACTGAAAGCATCGTGAGTAGTGTAGTGGGATACTTTGGCCCTCATCATGCCAAAGAAGGAAAATCAGCCTGGGATACTATAGCCCCACGATTTATAGGATACTTTGGTCCCCAATGGGAACTGTGTATAGTGACTAGTACAGCTTGGGACTGTAGAGCGCCAAGAGGAATGGATCAGGTAGGGTGACGTCAAGGTACTAGACACTGGCAACAGTGTAGCAAGGTAGTACCGTGACATCATACCACCTGGGTCATTTCTATAGACAAACACGAATCAAACGCGTTCGTGTTTTAGTAGAGTAGGTTTTATATATTTTTGTTGTTTAGGCAAAGTGAAAATAAATATCTTTTCGAAGCATATGAAGTGGCCCTGAAAAGGGTCTTTGTCTTCTTCTTCTATTGTCTCCACTTCTTCCACCACGTTCTCACTTTCTCAATAATTCCTTTCGTCTTCTTCTTTTCTTTGTCTGGAATCCAGTCAGGATGTCCCATAGCTCTAAACTTTTCCTGTACCTTCATCCAGTTCCTGTTTAGTCTCTCAAACTCTTCTTGTCTCTTCATGTTTTCTTTGTCCTTTCTTTCTTTTGTCCAGGTCTCTTTTATTTTCCTCACTTCTTCTTCCATTACCTTTATCATGATGTCTTCACCTTTCTTTAAATTGTCTAAGCCTTTTTTGACAAAAGGCCACTCGGTTAAACGGAATATGTCTTCCAAAAAAAATCTAACTTTGATAACTATATCAAGAACCTGCTTCAAGGTTCCCACTCTTACATATTTAGGATGGATGAAGCCTCTCAACTTCTCCACTTCTTCTTCTATCATCCATTGTAATTCATAATTAGCTGCTTTCAGACTGATCACCAAGTCTAGGCTACCTGGGAACCTCCATTCCTTTTCAAGCCTTTCCAGCACGTAGGCTTCATTCATCATCCAGTACCAACTGTCTTTCAATTTGTTGAACAAGCCCATGTTGCCAGTCATTTTTATGTTCCGTGTAGAATGGCGCTAATGACGAGCGCTCTGCTTTATATCCGTGGAGCACGGACGTGAACGAAAACATCCCTTACACTCACTTCACATACTATATACTATCCTCACCAACGAACGAGCAAGAATAAAACACACAAATTTACTATCCTCACCAACGAAGGAGAAAGCATAAAACACACAAATTTACTATCCTCACGAACGAACGAGCAAGCATAAAACACACAAATATACTATCCACACCAACGAAGGAGAAAGCGTAAAACACAAATTTACTATCCACACAATCGGGATGAGAAGAAAAAACACACATATCCACTATCCACACCAACGAAGGAAGAGAAGAAACAGACACACACACACACACACACACACACACACACACACACACACACACACACACACACACACACACACACACACACACACACACATCAGTAAAGGAGTGAGTGTTTATAGTCACACTACACTACATTCACACGAATTGGCAAATTGAATAGTCTCTCTTTTCTAGAGATCTGGCTAGCCATGAGAAGGGCTGTTTTTTTAGAACTCCAAATGCACCTAGCTAATGGTGATACCTTCCTGGCCTGGCACCATACACGCAACGTCTGCTCCAGTCATTCTCCCAATTGATGCGTGTGGTTGGGAGAGCAGACGGGGCTTGAGTAGCTTCACTATCCCACTCCTCTGTTTGTGGAATAGTGAATACTTGTTGTTGCCTCTGTCCTCTGTGCCAGACCCGGGGATGATGATGATGATGATGATGATCTGGCCTCCTTGCCTCCTCTGTACGTTGTACTGGGTGTGGCTGTCTTTGTTGTGGTGCTGCTACTGTCTGTGGAAGTGTCCTCATTTCTGGCTTCACCTCACAATGAGGTCTCATGAAGAGGTGAGGCAGGATCCTTTCCTTCTCCTTTTCTTTCTTTTTCTTCTCTTCCTCTTCTATCCTGTCTTTCTTCTTTATGGCCTCCCTAGTCAGTTCGTCTAAAAGACGCCTGGCATACTCCAGGTGCATTTGGAGTTCCAACAATTTGGCTAATCTGCTGCTCATTTTTAAGTTGACTAGTCAACGATGGGTAGCTAGACTGACGATTGTGCTGCTTTATATACTTGGAGCACGGACGTGAAGGTAAACATCCCCTAACACCCAAACTTACCATCACATGAAACGCGCGGACCTAAAAGAAGCACTCACGTTGACTTTTTTACTTTTTTACTTACAAACACAGACATGCACGATTGGACAAGACAGAGAAAACAAAGGGTGAATTCTTTTACTGACAAAAGAAACGAAGTGCTTATAGACACACTTCTATTTATTTTGTAAAATTTTAAAAGTTTTGGCAAATTGAATTAGTATGTCTTTTCAAGAGTATTGGGTAGCCCTGAAAAGGGCTGTTTTTTCTTTTTGGTTAACGGGAGTAATGGCAATCTTTTTTACTGTCTAAGATTGCGTCCCCGTCTGGCAGCAGGCTTTCCTATGCGATACGGCCTGCTTCTGCGGAAAGAGAAAGAGAATTCTTTGGTGTCTACTCGACAGTCCACAAAACCTCTGTCTGATTCTTGCTGTTGCTGCTGCTGTTGTTGCTGTTGTTGTTCTTCTCTCTGCTTCTTCTGAAGTCTGTATTCCTCAGTCCATTCTTCTTGTTCTTTCTTAATTTCCTCACTAAAGACCTCGTCTATTAGGTCTTGGGCTATGGATAACATCCCGACATTCTCTATCTCTTCAGGTTTAGGTATCAGGTTTAGCCTGACACGATGTAAACTGACGTAAGCTTCGTTCAGCTTGGCTAGTCTGGAAGGTATGTTCATAGGTTGACGAGTCAACAGTGGATGGCCAGACTGGAGACCAACCAGCTTTATATGGTTCAAACGCGGACGCGATAGAAAACATCCCTACTCGGTTTTAGTGTCGGAACGTTATGATAGCTCATGTCATGGTGAGGGATAGAGAGAAAGTCAAAGAGCATATATACACAGTGCTTTTTGAAAACAAACGACAGACACATTTTTTTTCGAAACACAACATTTTTTATTCAAGTAACAAGTAACAAGTACAAGTAACAAGGAACAAAAGCATCAAACAAATTATTTTTGACAAGGTTGACAACGTTTTGAAATCATGTGAGATTTCCCTTGATGAAAGTCATGAGGCCATTGATGTACACTACGTTTCCTAGCTAAAGACAAAAGATAGCCATAACGGTCACAAAACCATCGATCTACTTTCTCACTAAATGTTCTAATGGATATCCAAGGCTACGTTGATGAAGAAAATACACACAATATTGTCCACACACCATGGAATCTGTGCCTTGTAATTTCACATTATTGGATCGTGACGTCTGGGCATTTCTTCTCATAAAGTCAATGATATCGTTTTCCAAAGGGGGTAATCTATACGAATCAAAATATTCCACACAATCCTCTTGAGGGAAGTAGTCGGCAACCCAGTGAGTTCCTGGGAGATGGCTTTCGTCTGTGTTGATGACATAAGCTTGATGGTCTTGAGGTTTGCGATGAGGTAGTTCATCTTTAGCGCACACGACAGGATTCCAAGAAGCAGTATACGAACTATTGTTCAAATAGTAATAAAGTTCCCACGTATCCATTTTTTGTTGTGTTGTTGTTTTTCCACAGGTAATGATAAGTCATCATTTCAATTCTGACTTTTTGTTTGAAACTATCTGTGAAGTAGCCGTTTCTTTGTTTCGTTTCTGCACTCTGGGCTAAGAGAGATTCGATGCGATAGATCTCTAGAGTAGTCAATGGTGGGCAGGAAAGATCACGCAAGCCTTTATACCACTCATGCAACACTGCTTCTTCCGAGATGAGGCTCCAAGCGTAGTCAAGATACTAGTCCAATTTTTCTTCTTGACTCATCATCAAACATTTATCGTGTTGAATTTGACTGGGATGATCGTTTTGACATCCATAACAATCTTTCTTGGACAATTCCGTAAATGTATTCGCCAGGTGTTTGGCAAAACAGGACACTAACTGTTGTTCTTGTTCTGGCCATCTGGACGTGACTACTATCTCCTCCTCTTTGTCTTGGTCTTGGGTTTCTGTTTTCACGCTATCCTCCCAATCCATGTCCAAAGATTCTCTATGTTCAATGAGGGATAGGAGTCTTCCATTGTGTCTAATAGTCTAGAATGACTTCTCTCAAACTGTTGATTTCAGTGGTATTATCGAATTCGGCATACAAGATGACGTTGACCGTCTCTGTGAGAGCTTCTGCAAACTGAAGTTCCACACGCAGTTGACCAGATTTTATAGGAGTGGAAATGTCCCTCGTCGCTGCCTTGGTCTGGAGTGAAATCAAAGGCCCACAAAGTGTAACCTCCTACATAATCTTCGTACGAAATACCGTGACTGGTGTTAGTTCCTAGTTGTCCGGTAGCTTCGTACAGGGACAAGTACGATCTCAAGTAATTTTTCTGAGCAAAGTTAGGATCAAAGGGTCTGGCACACAAACTCTTGCCATTGCGACTGACTTCGATCTTGGACACTCTGTAGTGCTTAAACTGGAAAGGATTTTGATCGTGGGCTCCTTTGAGGGTTGCATTACTGACGATGCCAACGATCAAATGTTTGGGTAACTGTCCTTGGAACAGATGATCTTCGATCTTGGATCGGAGTCCAGCAGCAATGGTGAATGTTTTCATTTCTACACGTCGTATCGGATACTTGGCGGTCGATCTGCTCAATGTGTGACTGATGTCGTTTCCTGCTTTAGGTAACACTTCTACGCGACGCACGTAAAGTCTGGCTTCTTGGATGAGCCATCAAATGGAAAGCAACACTGCTGCGATTGAGTCTCAGGCGAATATCCACTCCGTTCAGCAAATACTTCTCTTGCAACCACATGTCCAAATGTTGGCAGAATTTTCCTTCGACGGTTGTTAAAACCCACATTGTGGGGATTGTCATCGGCTGTCAGGGCTGTGTCGTTAAACGTGTCTTCACCTGCGGTGTCAGGTTTCCATAACACGCAAGCATCCAGATGAGTGTTCGTGGCCTCTTTTCCGTACGTCAAGAGATTTTCTAGGTACGCTCGGTAAGGGTAAGTATCCATACTGCTGCTGACCAGTTTATTATTCAAGTACAAATCCACTTCGCTGAACAAAGAATGCATGAAATTGTTAACGGCAGCTACTCTGGCATCGGCTCCCGGATTGGTGTTGTCAGTTTTGATCACTTTCAGTTTCAGACACAAGTAACTGCTATTCAGGTCGATGTAATCTTCGGGTTGTCCTTTGATTTCAAACTCGATGGGAGCTGAATCCGTCAAAGAGGAGACGGGATGAAATTCGACCCATTGGGATTCTTGCATCGTCATCATGGTGGGTGGCATGGCACAGAGATCCAGTTCCAACTTGGAACAAGCGCAAGACTCGGTGCATCATTTTCTCTGATTTAATAATCAAAAACATCTAACTCTCGGACGGTTTTTCTTTTCTTAGACTTTCTAGCTCTAGGGGTGTGAAATCCTCTCAAGGGGTGTCTTCGTCGTCTTTTTCTGCCTTGTCCTTGCTGTGGCGTCAGGGAAGCAGGAATGTCTGATTCGGCAGCGTCCTGAGCATTTATAGGAGTTTCTCGTCGGCCCAAACGTTTTTTACCCGTTTGAAGCAAGACAGTTTTGCTTGCTCTCAAGAAAGCTTCTTTAGGGTTTTGTTTGTCAATGATGACATTTTGGAGAAATTCTTTGCCGTGCATCAATACGGAACCTTTTAAGGCGTGCAATCCCCGTGTCACCATCGGTTTCAAAACGGGAACCACTGTACGAAAGGCCGATTTTGAACATATCACCTAAACCATGTCCTCGCTGTCGAGCGACTCCTTGGTACACAGGATACATGACTGACAAGGGGTTTGAGTAATCGTTTTTGAAAATGGAGTTTCACTGTGACTTTCCCTTTGGTAAATGGAATATTTTGTCCCAGATCTCCTTTTATAGTAATGTTGACAGTATCGAAATACGACTTACTGACGGGCAAATAGTGAGGATGTACAAATTCGCGGTGAACGTGATAGGTATTTCCACCTTCCTCGTCAGCAGCCGTGGCAGAATCCACTTTGAAAGGAATGACACGCAGTAACGGTACGGAGGTGTGTCCCACCACGTTGTACTCCACCACATCGGAGTACACAAACATCAAATTCAGTCCTTGGTTCATTTCTACAGGGAATCGAAAATATTTCGCAAAATCCAAGTTACCGGTCACGGCTGGTATTTCGTTTGCAATCTTGATCAACCTGGGGTCTCCATCCAAAGTGTCATACAATTCAGGACAAAATGTAATGGTCAATACTTTGTCCTCTGAAGATTTCATCAGTAGGCGACGAGCTATTTTGTGGTACTCGATCGTGACACTTCTTCTGGCTTTCTCCAAGGCTTTACCAAACATGAAATTGAACCTGTCAGCAATGGTGTTCACCAAACGTTGACCACTAAAATAATAGCCCACAGGAGTTTTCAACAGATAAGTGGTTCGTTTAGTTTTGGGGTCTTGTGATTTCATAAAGTCAGCTACACTAGTGCGTTCATCCATGGCTTGTTGCACTTGATTAGTAGAATAAGGTAAGGTTCCTCTCTCAGAGACGCCCCTACCCCCGAAAACGTTATACGTTAACATTTTTGTCAGCAGCCTTTTTTTTTTAGCTTAAAATGATAACTTTCATATGATAAGGCTTTTCTAACATATTTCTGACAAAATTTGTTTTATTGGGGTAGGGGGTCTCTGAGATAGGAACAACTTACCTTATTCTACTACTATTACAGCCCTATATTTATTATTTTTATAGTTTTAAACAAAATTTCATATTAAACAAATGAAATATTATACATAATGTATCATTATAAGTCAACCCGACATGTTGGATTTGATCTGACAAACAAATTTTGTAAGAGATTTAATTCGATTAGAGCAGCCTCAAGTTATACTGGTATAAACACTAAAATAATAAGTGATTGTATTAAAAAAGTTGGATATCATATATCACCAAAATATAGGTCAGTATGGCTATTTGCGACTGAAAATGATGTGAGAATAGCGGGTTGGGCAGATGATGTGATGACATTTATTGACAATATGGTTGATATTTTATTTGATAATGATATTTCTAAAGCTATACAAAATTAAACATCTACTGTTCTAACCCATATTTTATGATAATCTTTTTCATATCTGCTGACTCTCATTGGTAGAATATCTGTTAACTTACTGTCAATAATACGGAACTCGCGTATTAAATCGTCCATATCATATTTTATGCCACGCAAATAAGATCGTATTTGATCAAGTAATTTTTTATAGGTGATACTTGCTGTTTTACAAGCATTTTTTTTAGTCGCAAGACGAGGCTCAATTTTTTTACACGCTGTTGCAAGAGAAACACCGACACCAGATATTATTAACAAAAACGGATTTAATGATGCGCCACTTGAAATTATACCAGAGCTAGTCATTAACAGTGGCAAATATGATATCATTCGAAGTATTCTGTTATAGTATTTATAACATTTTTTTACGCACCAAAGTTTTTTATGATAATATTTGTAATATTGCATTAGAGCGTCCACATCTTGTTTTGAAATTTTTTCTGAAATATAATTAAAATCAACTATAATTTTTTTTTCATTTATATAATATTTGTTGACATATTTTATATCGACAATGGTTCTATTTCTGTCGGCAATGAGACTAATTGTTCAGTTTCATCTATAAATTCCAGACATCAAAAATAATTTTTAGGGGGTATTTCCTTTGATGTTAACGTGAATGTTTCTTTGATGTTCTTAAATAGCCTTTTCACTAGAGATTAGAATGTACACTTAGTAATGATGAAGTGATCGAAGTAATTTCCATACCGTACACGGATAGCCTGTACATACCAGTTACTTCTGCGGTATGTTCGATAGGGTTGCCTCTAATCATCCAGTTTCCGTATCCTGATGCTACTGTGCATACCATATTGATGATATTCTTGTGTGGAATTTTAGCAAGTAACTTTGTTACTAGATTTGTTTTTTCAATAATGCCAGGAATTCCGCTAACAATATCGTTTAGTTTTGTGTTAATATCAGAGAGTTTAATATCTACAACCGCTGGACTTCCAAAAAATTCATTAATAGATTTGTTTATATTTCTACGAAAATTTAAGAACGTTTGTAAGTGATTAGAAAAATTAGTACTTAGTGTAGTCATTTCATTATTAATTGTAGCTAATGAAGTTGTCATAGGAATTTCCTTATCGTCTACATATTTCTTTGTTGCTGCGTCAAAATCTGTTTCTGGTGTTCTGAGATTATTAATACCGTTCTTGTTCATGTTGAGAAATGCGCGCATTATACCACCGTTGACTAATACGTACTTAGATTCTTGATCATCGATGTATTTTTTTTGTTGCTACGTCTGATTCTGCGGCTGGGTTTCCAAGGTCTATAAATTTTTTTCCTGACATATTGATGTTACCTGTAACTGTCCCACCTATTTTATCAAATTTGTTATCATCAACATACTTTAACTGCAAATAACTTACCGCTTGAGTTTGATTTAAGTTTGCTGGTGGATACCTGGTCTCCAAATTTATAATTTTTTTCCCTGACATATCTAAGTTGCCTCTTTAAGTGCCACCAGATTTATCTAGTTTATTGTTGTCGACTAATTTAAGTTGCGCATGACTAACAGCTTGTGTATCAACGACATTTATTGGCGGATAATCTGTTTCTAACTCTAATACTCGTTGATTTGACATAAACAGATTTCCCGTCATTGTGTCGTCGGATTTTTTTAGATAGCCTGATAAATCAACCTTACCGTCTGTTATTGTTGTACTTTCAGCTGATGAATCTCCTACTAATGTTCCAAATTTTGTATAATAGCTCATTATTTATTTATCGTTTGACAATTTTTATATAGCATAAAATTATATAACAATAATGGCAAAATCATCGATATTAAATTTTGATACAGAACGTTTGGTGAAACATAAACATAACAATGAACTTCCAGATTGTCATTATCTTATTGTTGGAAGAACTGGATCGGGAAAAACAAACTTGCTTATGAATTTACTTCTAGGAGATAATTTTAATTACGATCGCGTTTATATTTATACGATTAACCCGCAGCAAGATAAGTACGAGCTACTTAACAATTATAATAACAAACTTCGTGATGATCTTGAGGCTGGCGAAGATTTTTTTATTATCAAACAACCAGAAGAACTTATTCCAGTTAATCAACTTGATTCGTCCGAACACAAGATAGTTGTTTTTGATGATATTCCGCTAAACAACGAAGAAATGAATAAAATAAGATCATATTTTTCACTGTCGCGAAATAAAAAATGTAATTCTATTTATCTCGCCCAAGGTTTTTATAATGTTGACAGATTTATTAGGCGAAATACTGGTTGTTTTATATTATTTCCAGGAATTGACAATGTTGACGTTAGAAATATCGCGAACGAGCAATGTGGTGATGTAACAAAAGATAAATTTATTGAATTATATCATAAAGCAATGGCAAATAAATACGACTTTTTTTTTTGTTTGATAAACTAACAAATGATACGAGTAAAATGTTTCGATGTTGTATTGAAAACTATTTACAGTATTTTTTATACAAAATAGTATATAATTAATGGAAAGACAAGCAAAGAACAGAAAACATATAGAAAATCTAAAAAAACTTGCGCAATCTCAGGCAAAATTTAAACAGCAAGTACAGCAAGCACGACGTGGCCAAGTGGTTGCAGCGGAAACAACAGCCGCCGCTCTCAAACCAGTTACTGAAGCTTTACTTGGAAAACAACCTGAAACTAAACCATTATCAGAAGAAGAACTTAAGCGACTACAGGAAAAAGGTTTACTCGGACTAGTTAAAGAACAACAAGAAACAGCTGCTAGAAGAATTATTGAGAGATCTGATGCGGAGAAAAAAGATTAGCTGAGGAACTTGCAGCGCATATAGTTAATCCTGTTGCAAGACAAGCTGAAATAGATCGGCTAATAAATGATCCACTAGCACTTGAACAAAGATTAGCAACTCGTACAATAATTGGACCGATTGAGAGAAGGTTAGAACAAGAAGAACTTAGAAGAAAGAGAAGGTTAGAACAAGAAGAAGAACTTAGAAGAGAGAGAGAGAAGAAGAAAAAGCTAAAAAAGAAGCATGGAAAAAAGAACATGGATTAGATGTTCAAGACAAAGAAAGATTTGACTATAATTTAGAAAATATAAATGGCAAAATAAAAGATCATGAGTATGAAAAATTTAATGACAAATATAATTTTAAAAAAGTGAGAGTACGAGATGTTAAAAAAGATGATTACAAATCCGAAGAAAAAATTGAAGAGCTAGAAAAAATAAAAGAAGAAAGTAAGGTACATCTTGACGATGTAAAACTAGAAAATGAAAACTACCACAACAGTATTGAAAGATATCGACATTGGATTATTGCTGATCTTTATATCAAAGTTATTAGTAGAATAAAATAAGTCCGATACAGAGATACTAAACATAGTTTAATTACCGAGGCAAAATATCTAGACGAAGAACATATGAAAGCTGATACAGTTGTTCCAAGGAATATGGATCTTATTGAAAGACAAACTGAATTAAGTCGATTGGTTGATGATTATAAAGAACTTGATAGAATGTTAGCTGAAAAAAAAACAGCAACTGGTGTTAGAATATTTTCATCAGTTACTGAAATGATAGGCAGATTAATGCTATTGATATCATCAAAAGAAGCTGGAAATGTTGGTGCTGAAATTGACAATGAAATTATTGACATACTTGATAATTTGAGATCAGAAAATTTATTAACATCTGACGAATACGGAACTTTACATCACGATTTGATATAATCGCGGCGATATAAATTTGTGTAACAATTTTATATAAAAAATGTCAGCAACATTATTACTAGACTCTAGTCGATCTGATAAAGATAGCGCAAATTTTTCAGTAAATTATATTCCGCCAATAGAACTAGATCGTGAGAAACAGTATGAAATTGGACTAATTTCCTGCACTTGTTGGCATGTTATGGCTAATGTAAAAACTGG
Organism: Megalonaias nervosa; assembly: GCA_016617855.1. Lineage (NCBI taxonomy): Eukaryota > Metazoa > Mollusca > Bivalvia > Unionida > Unionidae > Megalonaias > Megalonaias nervosa. Next base: position 132,883 of record JAECUM010002688.1, on the reverse strand, counting down.
AATTAACGATGAACTTACATTTACTGTTCCTATACGTACTCCACCATTTGTCGCGTGGAAAACAATTAAAATTCCACAAGGAGCTTATAATGTCGCTGATCTAAATAAAATAATAAAAGAACTTATAACAAAAAATGAAGGAATAGCTGATAATTTTGAACTTACACCAAATTATAATACGTTACGCGCAAGAATGAAGTTAAAAGGTGAACAGTTAGTCTTGTATCGCAAACAAGTATCGCACCACTGATAGGATTTTATAATTATGTATATCCTGCTCTTAATCGAGATAATCCCGAAACGTATGACGGCCAACTGCCAGTAAATATAATTGAAGTAAACGCAATATTGGTAAATTGCTCTATCACATCTGGATCTTATTCAGCTAAAGGTAGTAAAGGACGAACGATATATAGTCTTTCACCAGAAGTTCCACCAGGATCTCTTATGCAAATTAGTCCACGTCAGGTTATTTATTATCCGTTAAACGTTGAAAATCAAATAACAGAAGTAAATATGCAGTTGACAGATCAGTCTGGAAGACAGTTAGATCTTAATAATGAAATTGTTACTTATTATTTACACTTACGAGAACAATAAACATATTTTCTGAAAGATTTGGAAGTAAAATTACGCAACCTCAGATATAATGAAACAGAGAATAAAAGTTTATCGAAGAAAAAGAGTAGGAGGATTTTTGGGAAATATATTTGCTAAAATTATAGAAAATGTTCCAGGAATAGCTCATAAAGTTGCACCAATTGCACTTGACGCATCAAAAGCGTTTGCATCTGGAGCTGCATCTTCTGCTGGAACTGCCGTGGGGAAAAAAATAGCTGATACAATAAAAGGCGATCCACAACGTGGTATACCGACAATCAAACAAGCTATTTCAGAAATAGCACCAACAAAAGAAACTCAACGAGCAATGATAACAACGACAAAAAAAACTTTTATCACCACGAGGAGAACAAATTATACAAAAATTAATATCTGAAGTAACAACACAGAAATAATTTTGTATAACCTAATAAATAAAAAAATGTATGTAAAAAATTATCTCGATTTAACAGAAACTTATGACAGACGACACAGTAACAGAATTCGAATACGTTGAATATCTTGATGAAAATTCTAACGAACCTAATAAGGCTGGCTACAGAACATTTTATGCTCGAGATGAAGACGTATGTCTACTGCCTCATAAAGCAATGTTGGAAGTTCGTGGCCGGATTATGACAGTAGATGTTCCACCTGCCGAAATTGCAGTTGACGCAGAAGTAGCTCTTATAAATGACGGTTGGTGTTTATTTAAAAGTTCTCGATATCAGTTGGCCAATCAAACTGTCGAAGATATTTCAGGTCACTTACAAGTTGCAAGTACAATCTTAAATATTATTTCGTTTTCCGACGATTACTCCAGATCAACTGCAACTAATATGATGTGGTTTAAAGATACTGGAATTGGTACAGCAGGATCTAAAGAATTTATTTTAATAAGAGCATTAGCTGCTGGAGCTAATGCTGCCGCAAATGCTGCAATTGTAAGAGATTTTCTTATCAATAATGCTGCCAATTTTGGTATAGCCCAACCAGCTGCAGCTGCTGATGGAGACGCTACAAGAGCCTCACTTATTGCAGCTTGTAATAATCTTGGTATAACCGCACCAGGAGGAGCTGATGACGGTACTGCAATGTTAAATTTAGTTAATAATTTAGTTAATAACCCGACAGTTAACGTAAAAATGTACGTTACAATGGAGGTTATGTTAAGAGAAAAGCACTTGCAGCAGAATCAAATCAAATTACAATGATGCTGCCAGTAAGTACAATATTTGGCTTTTGCAGGGACTATAATAAAGTATTTCGTGGAGTTAAACATACTCTTATTTTAGATCGATCAGAACAAAACGACTGCCTGTTTAGGTCAGGTGGGAATGATGTACAATTTGTCATAAACAAACTTGCACTATGGATGCCAAGAATAACTCCGTCTATCACTAAAATGGCGGAATTAAATGATATGCTGGAAAAACACACAAACAGAATTTATTTTCAGCAACATAAAATATATCAAACAGCAGTTCCAAATACCACCGACTACACATGGCGAGTTACAACGACACAAAGTGAACAAAAACCACGGCAATTATTTGTTGTATTTCAGAGACAAGCGCGACGTGGTAACCAACAACAAAATAAAGCGATATTTGATAGAGGTAATGTTAGACGAATATATGCTAGAATAAATTCAAAACAATATCCAGAACGAGCGATAGAATGCAGTTTTATAGATGATGAGAATAAAAATATTACTAGACCGTACATGTATTTGCTTGACGCGCTGCAAAAATATCAAGATGTTGGAGATAGATCTCAGATATCAGTAGAGGAATTTCGTACACTTTATCCGATATTTTATTTTGATGTTAATAAGCATAGCGAGCGAGCTGTAGACAGCACAGCTGATGTTGAAATTACTTGGACACTAGGAGCAGCTCCAGCTGTACCATTTTATGTGTATGCGTTAGTAATAAGCGATAGATTTATTACAATTGAATCTGTCGGAGGTAAAATGTCAGTACAAGTTTAATCTGTAATTGTTATATAAGATGACAAAATATATTGTAAAAGAAATATATTTGACTGATGGTCAAGTTAAAAAATTAGCAGCTGCTGTTGCAAAAAAAAGACAAGTATCATTGAAGGTCAACCATAACGCAGCGCGTACTTTAACAAAATTAATGTTAACCAAAAAACAAGTAAATAAATACGATCGCAAAAAACCTTTTGTTTTAAATTTAAGTGCTGCACAAACAACTGCAATGGCAAAAAATGGTGGTTTCGTTGGTCCGGCATTATCTGTAATAGCCAGAACGTTAATACCAAAACTTTTGCCAGTGTTAGGTACATTAGGATTAGCAGCAGCGTCTGGAGCAGTATCTGGCGCAGCGAAAAAGGCAGTTGAAGGTAGTGGTATAAAGAAAATTTTCCTACGAGATCAATGGTAACAATTTTATATGATGGATAAATATAATGCCTAAAATAAAAACAACGACGAAAAAAAAGACACCGACTAAAAAAAAGACACGACAGAGGCGAAAAGGGGGATTTATTCCAATAGCTCCGTTACTAGCGGGATTGGCAGGAAGTCTATTGCCAAATCTGTTAGGAGTAGGACGAGAACTAATGTTGCCACGAACAAGGAGATAAAATCTGCGTTAAGTAATTTTGATATACTTGATAAACTAAAAAAAGTAAAAAATTTCAGTGGAGTTTATTCCAAAGATGAACTTATGGCGATTCCACCAAGGCTAGGTTCGTGTGTTATAAATATACAAGATTTTAACGACGGATCTGGCACACATTGGGTAGCTGTTTATGATAACAATTATTTTGACTCGTTTGGAATTCCACCAAGTGACGCAGTAAAAAAATATATGAGCAGAATGCAAGATACGAAAATAATAAATTATTCGTCTAATCAAATTCAACCAGTTGGAACTTCTGCTTGTGGATACTATTGCGTAATGTTCATTAAACAGATGACCAAAAATCCAGATTTTTTAAAGTTTATTTTGCAATTTGACAAACAACCTTCTCACGCTAATGATGAGATTGCATTAAATTTTATCTAAACTTAGATATACAATGTCAACATATTGTCTTAAGTGTAAAACTAAAACAGAAAATAAAGACGAAAAAACAGAAAAAACAAAAAATAATAGAATAATGCTGAAAAGTATTTGTGCAATCTGCGGAAGAAAAAAAAGTATGTTTTTACCGAAAACAAAGTTGTCCGGAGCGGGTTACCCTGAAATTATTTTAGTAGACGACTAAATAAATAATGACATGCGACTGCGATTGCGATAGAGATTTATGTCTCGAGCAAAATAAAATTGTTACATATTGTCAGAAATGCAAAAACAGAGAAATAATTGGAACAGGTATAGATATACATAAATTTATTGGAAAATTGCCGAAACCAAAAGGCGGTTGGACATTGCCAGGCCATAAATACACTGGACTTTATAATCCTCTTGATAAACAACTTGACGAAAACGATAATCCTCTGCCAGGACAAGAGCCTTACAATCAAGTTGACGCAATAGCGATGCGCCATGATATCTGCTACAGAGATATTGATCTTCCAGACAGCGAACAAAATAAACACAGCTGCGATAAAGTAATGTTAGACGAACTTCGTGATATGAAACCTGTAAATATGCGAGAACGTGTTGACCGAAGGCTGGTCCAGGGTTTTATTGGAGCAAAATATAAACTCGGTCTCGGTAAAAAGAATTATATGATGATCTTGCAACTGAGCTACACAGACCTAAAAAAAAAAGTTTCCGCGACGTAAAGTTGTCGCAAATGCCGTTGATGATATCTGGGCGATAGACTTAGTTGATGTTTCAAATCTAGCTCAGTTTAACGTTGGCGCTGATGGCGCTCCAAAGAGATATCTTTTTAATGTTGTAGATGTTTTTAGCAAATACGCGTTTAGTATACCCGTTTCGGATAAAACAGGGACATCGATGACTGATGCGCTAAAACAAATTATTGTTAACACAGAAAGAAAACCAAATAGAATCTGGACTGATCATGGAGCGGAATTTTTTAATAAAAAATGTGAACAGTTTTTAGAGCAAAATAACATTAAAAAATATGTTACAGGAAATGAGGGAAAAAGCGTCATCGTCGAACGATTTAATCGCACGCTTAACGAAAAAATCCACAAGTATTTGACAGCTAAAAAAAGTAAATATATTGACAATTTACAAAACATTGTTGACGAGTATAATAACACAAAACACAGATCCCTTTCGCTAGGCAAAAGTAAAATGTCGCCAAATGAGGCGATTTCAAATCCAATAATAGCAAATGAAAACATGTACCGACGATACAAATTTAAAGTTGGCGATAAAGTTAGAATTTCTTTGACGAAAAAAACATTTGAGAAAGGGTATACTCATAACTGGAGCGAAGAAGTATTTGTTGTTGATAAAGTACTTTTAACAATACCGGTTACATACTCGTTAAAAGATTTATTAGGTGAGCCTCTAACTGGCAGTTTTTATGAGCAAGAACTTCAGAAAACAGAACAAGATGTATTTGTTATTGAAAAAGTTTATTAAAAAGCGCGGCAATAAAAGTTTAGTCAAATGGCGAGGGTATGGCGATACATTTAATAGTTGGGCACCAACTAAGTCGATCGAATAATATTATTATAAATTTCCTCATATTTTATTGGTACTGACTTACATTTTACTGGTTTGCATGAAGAAATTAAATGTAATTTTCTTACACCGTCCATTTACATTAAATTAAATATTTTAACAAAAATAAAATCGTATTTTATATTTCTTTGTTGTCCAGTTATTTTTACGTTTAAAAAGGGCTTTATAAGTTGCCAAAATATGTGATACTCGGCAACAGTAAAATTAAATTTTATTATTTTTTTTAGCAATATGGTACTTAACATTATATCGTCCAGTTGTTGGTCTGCTTAAATATTTTTTACTAACAACATCATCTTCGTCGTCGTCATAGTTATACAAAATATCTTTTTCAGTATAATCAGCACATCTGTCATTAGTAATATTTTCTGATGTAAAATTTGAAACTGAAACAAAATCTTCCGAATTTAGTTTAGCCAGTCTCTCAATTAAGTTCATTATTATAATAATCTTTTGTCTAATTAATAAATAATAAGATGTTTGGAGAAATAAAATATCATCAGCGAGTTCATGTATTAAATCATAAAGAACTAGCTGAAGCAATTCGAGCTTGTTTGTTGGGATATAATTTTTATTTTGTTGATGTCATGATAACATTAGGCGAATCTGACAAATTTTTATTAACAGCAGCTGACAAAATAAAACTCGATACGAATAAAATGATGACGTTACGATTTAATCGCGATGATGTCATGGAATTTAGTCATAATTGTCTTTCTCGGGATGATATAGAAAATATTATTAATTATCGTATTTAAAACTAAATCTATCAAATGTCAACATTGACGTTGCTGATTTTGTTTTGCCGTCAGTGACAAATTTTACTACACGTGCATCAATTTTATGATATTTTCCAGCAGTTGTTATTGATCCAAATTTCATTTCTTCATCAGTTTCTAGATTTATTGAAATAATTGATTTTGGATTTCTAAAATTATTACCACCAGCATCTCCTCTTCTACTATTTTCTTGTTGTGTAACCAGATCTAAATTTTCTAAACAATTATCAGTCTTAATTTTATTTATATGATCGATAACTAAACTATTTGGAATACCGCCATTAAAAGTTTCAAACACAAGACGATGTGACAGATAATGAACAAAATTTTGAAAAGTATATGTCGGTGACGCTCGGTAAATTACGTTTCATTGACAGTCTGCAATTTATGGCAGCATCATTAGATGAGCTTGTCAAGGGTTGCAGTAGTTTCGCTAACCTACAAAGTTGCTTCGGTGAAAACTATATCGATCTGACAAAAAAAAGTATATTTCCGTACGAGTATCTCGACGATTGGAGCAGATTTGATGAAACTTCTCTACCTAGCAAAGATAAATTTACTCGCAACTTAAAAATGAAAATATCACAGAGGACGAATATAAATATGCGCAAGGTATTTGGAATAAATTTAGTTGTAAAACATTTGGTGATTATCATGATCTATATTTGAAAACAGATGTATTATTGCTAGCAGATGTTTTTGAGAGTTTTCGTCGGGTAAGCTATAGCAATTATGGATTAGACCCCTGTTGGTATTATTCCTCTCCAGGATTATCTTGGGACGCTCTACTAAAAACAAGCAAAATAGAACTAGATCTCTTAACAGATGTCGATATGTTTAACTTTATTGAAAAAGGTATCAGAGGTGGAATTAGCGTTATAACAAAGACATATGCAGTAGCTAATAACAAGTACTTAAAAAATTATGATAAAAATCTTCCATCTAATCATATTATTTATCTAGATTGTGTGAATTTGTATGGCTGGGCCATGTCAGAGCCAATGGCACACAGTGGATTTGATTGGATAACACCAGATCAATTTCTTAAAGAAACTGAAAAAGGTTTACCGAGAAAAATTAATATCGATTTTTCAGATATCTCATATTTTGTTGAAGTTGATTTAGATTATCCTAATTCGCTACACGATTTACATAATGATTATCCGTTTTGCGCAGAGTCATTGATGATTAATTATAGTTTATTATCGCCTGAACAACGAGCAACGACGACATAAAAAATTCCGATTGTTAATAAGTTAGTTCCAAATTTGTTAGATAAAAGAAATTACGTTATGCACTACAAAACTTTAAAACAAGCAGTAGATGCTGGACTAATTCTGAGAAAAGTCCATCGCGTGCTAAAGTTGAATCAGTCGAAGTGGATGGCAAATTATATTGATCTAAATACGAAACGTCGTGCTGTGGCTGAAACCGAATTTGAGAAAAACTTTTTCAAGTTGATGAACAACTCGGTGTTTGGAAAGACAATGGAAAATATTCGGAAGAGGGTCTCTATAGAAATCGTTAATGATATAAGTCGCAGAAATAAATTAGTCAATGATGACGGTTTTGTTAATATGAAAATATTTAATGAAAATCTTGTTGCAGTACAACGACGAAAGACAAAGTTACAGATAAATAAACCTATTTATGTTGGTGCAGCTGTACTAGATATATCAAAGTGGCTGATGTACGATTTTCACTATAATTTTATCAAAAAGCAGTGGCCAGATTCGGAGTTGCTATTTACTGACACAGATTCGCTAGTTTATAATATAAAATGTGAAGATGTCTATATGGATATTTATAATAATAAAAATCTGTTCGATTTATCAGATTATCCAGCATATAGTGGATTTCAAGATAATTCAAATAAAAAAGTTATTGGAAAAATAAAAGATGAGTTTATGTTTATGCCGGTTAGGGAATTTGTTGGACTAAAGAGCAAAATGTATGCTGTCATATTAGATGACAATAAACTTACAAAAAAAGCAAAAGGTATTCCTAGAGGATATGTGAAAAAGATGATGAATTTTGACGATTTTAAAGCAGCGCTAAACAATAGCATCAGTTTTATCAAAACAAATGTTATCAGAGCAAACCATCATAAACTTGAAACTGATACGATCATAAAACGTGGACTAAGTAATTTTGATGATAAAAGATATTGCAGTGACGGAATTAACACACTAGCGCTTGGACATTATAAAGTAATTTTGTCTAAACATTAGAAATAATGTTTGAAAATTTAACATTAGCAGATGGAGTTAATAGCAAAATAAAAAAAAAATAATGGTCAATAACGAACAATTATCATTTGAATTTAACAATGAAATTTCAGGTATTTGGTTTAGTAAATTTGACAGAATCAAACTCTCCCTTATCAAATCAGATGACAGCAAATACTTTAGTTATCTCCAAAGTTTACGAGACGAGCTTGCATTAAAATATAACAATTTACATAATCTAATAAGCCAATACCAGTATACAAAATTAATATAGACCTAGATAGGTCAAAGGTTTACGTAAAAGGTAGTAAGTATCTTCTCAGTAAGATAGCGATGAAAGAACTATTTGAATGTCGTCGTAAAGTATCTGGTAGAATTAAATTCTATCTATATAATCATTATAGGACGCTTTACTTAATATCAAACGTCGAGATATTATGTGTTGGTCAAGAAATATAACTCTGTATACCATGGCTAATTTTAAAAAGGGAGATAATACTGTTCCAATCAAACATAGCATATTGTTTCGTATTCGTTTGCTAATGAAATATAATAGATTTGTAAATCTGATAGTATTTTAAGACCTATAAATCCTGGTATCATTTCTGTATTTGTTAAAATAACTAGCAATTTCGTCTTACTTGAATAACATATTTACTACAGATTCTCGCTTGCGTAATACAGAATATATTGATTATTTATCTGCAGTAATGCGTCATTCAGGCAGTATCCTTGGCAACGGCCGATCTTCTGTTAAAGATAATTGTGTTGTTCGTAATTCAGGCAAGCATTAGGATATTCGTTTTTCTGTACAATATAAAATCAAAAATTATGTTTTTTCTCTATTTACAATAATGTTTTCAGAATTAGATCTTTTAATTTAGCTTCGATTTATATATATATAACATCTGTGTATTTCATTCAGTCCACTCGTTAGTATCAATTAAAAAACGGCGATCTTATATAGTTTCAGCCTAGCATAAGGATATTCGTTTTTCTGTACAATATAAAATCAAAAATTATGCTTTTTCTCTATTTACAATAATGTTTTCAGAATTAAATAATATAATGTAAAATTACTTTTTTTCCAAAATCAGAAAATGATCGCTGTTCGGTAACTATATGATAACATTTTTAACATATATATGTAATGAATTCCGGTGGCCGATTGCTAACGCGTTGGATTTTCATGCTCGAGGTCCGTGGTTCGATTCTCGTGACCGACAAATTATCGGCCGAAAGGCGATTTGATGCCAAAATTTATTATTTATTGGGCGTAGCCAGCCCGTCTATTGTTTCAATAGGAAATTTTTACACTCTCCCACCATGTCACTTGGTGGGTGCAATTTTGCACTCCCTGGGTGATTATGATGGGGGAGTGTGCAAATTTCTATTGAACATAGAGAAGACCTGTTGATATGTAACTACTGTCACTGTAAATATGTAAATACTTGTAATATGTAAATACCGTAAATATGTAAATACTGTCACTGTAAATACTGTTACTGTAAATACTGTCACTGTAAATATGTTAATACGTTATGTAAATACTGTTACTGTAAATACTGTTACTGTAAATATGCTAATACGTTACTGTAAATATGCTTGCTGTAAATATGCTAATACGTTACTGTAAATACGCTACTGTAATTAAGATTCTGTGTTTTGTGCTGTCATTAATTAAGATATAGTCATATGTATATAATCATAATCATATGTATATAATCATAATCATATGTATATAATCATCTTGAAACTATAAATACTGTTACTGTAAATACGCTGCTGTAATTAAGATTCTGTGTTTTGTGCTGTCCTTAATTAAGATATAATCAACTTAATCACAATCACCAATAAAAGTCTACAAAAACCTCAGTCACTTTGGCTCTCTCTCACACATCGTCAAAATGACGTCCCTTCAGTCTCATCTTCCCATTAAATTGATTCGTGCCTTGTACGGTATCAGTCGCGAAAAAAATCCACAAATACGTGCTCGTGTCTTAGAAGCTAGTCTCAAAGAAGTCTTACGATGGTTTACGGTGACATCACGTCAATTACTGCAAGGCATCATTCAGATTCCACATCAAACCAAACGTTTTTCTGAGAGAAACAAAGGCGTCTTGACGCAGCTAGCCGATCCTCGCATCGACACTCAAACCAAAAAGCACATCATTTTGAAACCTGGAGGTAGCGGTTCTCTAGGAGGTGTCATCATTCGTTCCCTCTTAAAATGGGATCCTAATGTGCCCAAAGTCGTCCCCAAGACAAAAGCCACACCCAAACGTACCCAGAAGAAAAAGAAAAAGAGCAAAGGTGTCAAGACCAGGTCATAGCCTCAGAAAAAGAAAAGTCCACAGAAAATAGCTTCTACCCGCAAGAGACTGTCTCCAAAAACTTCTCCTCCAGTGGTGACGCCCTCTTCCTCTTTAGCGGCAGTGGCCGCTGCTCACAAAGTACCTGCCCCCAAAATCAAAGTCCAAGAGAGAACGGGTGTGTTACAGAGTTTACTGGATTTGTCCAAGCAAGAACTGTCCCGATTTAGTCCGTTGCGAACTCCTCCATGACCTGTGTTGCCTGTCATCAAGTTGATACAACGTAAAGACAATCAGTGGCGACGCATTCCAGTATCAAAAAGGCCTGAGGCAAACAATACGGATCAGTGTTTTTCTGCTGCTGCACGCCCAAAGATGTCCCCTCCAAGAAGTGTACACCGTCACCATCGTCGTTCTTCTTCGGTCCAAAAAGGAAAAGGAAAACGAAAAAGACAGTCACGTCATCCTAAGAAACGCTTAGCCAAACATCGACGACACCCTCTGAAAAAACACACTCGTCCAAAGAAAAAGAGAACCCACCAAAAGGGAGGTTTCTTTGGTCCTTTCCTTGAATTCGATAAGAGAGCCAATAATTTTCTCACAAGGGTAAAGGACAGGCTCCAAAAAAATAAGATAAAAAGACGCATGTCGAGCCATGGATGTCAGTGTATGTTGTACACCAAAAGATGTCTCCTCATCGTCGTTCTCCTGTCCAGAAAGGAAAAAGAAAAAGACAGTCTCGTCATGCGAAAAAGAAACGCTTAGCCAAACATCGACGTCGCCCCTAGAAAAGACACACTCCTCCAAAGAAAAAGAGGAGCCGCCAAAGAGGAGGATTCTTTGCTGATTTTGGAAAACACATCGTCACCTTTATGACGAAGCGATAGTCCCCCAAAAAGGATAAAAGAGCGTGTGACAAGTCATCGACGTTAGTGTATTTTTGGTGTCTGCCCCGGAATCTACAAACAAAGATGTCACCTCGCAAAAGACATTCCTCTTCTACCCCCAAAGGAAAGAAAAGGAAAGGACTGCCTCCTCATTTAGTCAAACATTGGGACAAATTGTCTGTCCTGTCCAAAGCTCCTCCACCCATGCGAAAACAACTCATTCAAACCGCCTCCAAAGATGTCATCGATACGGTGAGCGAATGTTGTCTGAACGTCTTGAAAGGCACAATACCTTTGACTAAACATCAGAAAAATTGCTTAGCCAAATGGTCCAAAAGAAAATGCCCATTTGTCAACAGAAAAATATGTTGGTGCAACGCGAAGGATTTTTACCCCTGTTAGGACTTATTACCAATGTAGCGAAACCTATACTGAGTGCAATGGGACATATTATAATCAACGACGGGGACGTGTACACGACAGGCCTTCCGTCTTGGCACCAGTGGTGAAACAGATGGGTACGAAATCGCAAATAATCGGGAGTGGTGGGTTTTATATCCACGAGTAAATAAGCGTGTGGGGTTTGAGTGGCATCGTCGTACGCATTTGTCAGCCAAGGCGTCCTAACTGTTTGCTAAGACTTGTACTTGCGATTTATCTCTAGGGTTTTTAAAGACTTGTACTTGCGATTTATCTCTAGGGCTTTTAAACAACACCAAGTAATGAGCATTGAGACTGATGGTACGATGGGCTTTACTTTGTTGAAACAAATTTTGTGTAATGTAAATGACACTGGCATTACGATGATGCCCTTTGCGCGTAAACCAGAGTTTAATTTCTTCTTCGTCTTCTCCTAACATGTCGTCAAAAATAACCAAATGAGTTTGACTAGGGTCAGACATGATCCCGTCGTCCTCGCCAGGAATACCTTCCACAAAGACGATGGAATCGCCTTGACTTTCTCGCAGAAGGCTGTACGCCGATTGCCACTCTTTGTAACACCACACGATGCGTTGAGGGGGACGATCGATCAAATGATGTTTATGTTCGATCAAACGTTTGACAAATTCGGTTTTGCCGGAACCGCTAGGTCCGGCAATGAGCATGTTAAAGGGATGGCGAAGATACAAGGCCTCCCAACTACTCCGATCTAAGTGTTCGTAAATGACTTTGACAGTGGAGGAAGAGGGAGCAGAGACAGTAGAGGTAGCCATAGTAGTGTAAGAAATGTCACTTTTGACACGAAGACAGACAAGACAAGAGTTTTTATACTTTTTTCAGGACTCGTTTATTGTCATCTTTAATGGTAAACGCGAAAGACGAAAATACACAAAAGCCAAATGGTTAAGTACATGAATAAAAGACACATCAAAACGATCATAGTGGAATATAAACAAGTCTCTGTAGAACATTTGTGATGATCAAGAGGTGAAATCGTAGGGGTTGTGTATAATGTTCTGAGAGTCTCTACACTCCTTGGCACAGTCACACAAGGGTCCTCCCGGAATGGTCTTTCGGGAATGTCAATCACGGTCCTGTCCTGAAGAGAGTGGTTTTCCTCGGTCACGACTTCTTCTTCCTTTTTTTCTTCTTCTGGCACTGTCACTAACACTGGTTTAAAAGTTACTTTTTTTTCACCGAACGTTTTAATTTTTTAGGATTGCAAATCTTTGGCATAGTGTGCCACTTCTTTTGTCCATGCCTCAAACCCCCAACTTTTCCAGTCACGTACATCTTTCCAGTGAGGGTGTAAGTCACAAGCTACACACACGTCGTCGTACACATCTTCAGTGCCTAAAAGGTGACGAATCTTGTTTTCCCGTAGAGGTTGAGAAGTATCAAGATGAAAGCGCAAATCTTTGAGCAGAATGAGTCTCTCGTGTACATTTAAAGGAACCACTTTCATGCTTTATTTTTGGAGTAGTAGGTACTGTTCGTAAAGAGTCCACAAAGAATCGGCTGGTAAACGAAATCCCAGAAAGCAAGTAATTAAGACACACACTACATGTCGACCCCAATTCAATGGAAACAGTTCTCGTAATAGGTGTTGGTAATCCTCTACCGTTTCAATAGTGTCATTGATTTCCTTCCACAGAATCTGTTGTATCACGAATGAAAAAGGTCGTGGCATGGTAGTTCTTTTTTATACCCTTTTTGTTGTCAGGTAATAAATGTACTTTTTGAACAGCTTCGATTTTATTTTAGTACCGTACCAAAAACGTTTAGTCACTAACTCACACACCACACGTCGCACAGAAGTTTCCTCTGGAACTAGAAAGAATTGTTCTTGTAAAGATTGGTTGTAATCCTCTAATTCGTCTTTTGGAATTCGGTGTTCTAATATCACCTTGTAAGTTGAATGACTGGCATCCAAACATTTAGGAATTTCACCCGATTTATCAATGTCTGACCAGTGAAACACTTTCATCAGAATCAGTCTTCTTATAGCATTTAGGTACCAGTGGTTCCAACATCGGTGACGTAACGGATGCAATGGTTCTTTGCGTTTCACTTGTATTTTGACGAACTCGGGGTAAATGCGTTCTCTCAGTTCCACCGGGAAACCACGAATGTTCTCTTGTAAAGTATCCATAACCATGTCAGTCAATCACTTCTCCTAGAGCGAAAGTAATGAACGTAGTGAGTCATTTCTGACCACTGCCATTCAGGGTAACGGTCAAGAATATCAATAAAATCTTCAAATGTAAATAGTCTAAAGTGAAATAGTAGGATGAACGCACCCTTGATCCAGAGAAATCGGACTAGTTTGTTGACTTTGGTCAATTTCTCTTGTGAATTTCTCGACACAAAAGTTCTACAGTCACAAATTGAGATTTGGCTCTGGCAAGTCCCTGCCAAATGTCCTTGTAGATCTTCTCTTGCAATTCATTTGGTAATGTTTGAAGATTATTTTCTACATGGGGTTTAAATGCTTGTCTAGGGGTTGTCGCAGTATTCAGGCAAACGTACAGGGAAATCATATTCTTCTTTCACAGGTTCATTTCGATGAGGGTACGGTGAAATACGCAGGCGTTTGCTCATTTTTGGATGACATCCGTAGGGTGGTAGCCGCATGGTTTCATTAGGATGACATCCACCATGAAAACCAGTAAAGTGAAAAGGTGTACGATAACGAGTGGCATCGCTTTCGCATCCATCAGGTTTGACACGCACAGCATCACTTTCCATGGTAGGTACAGTCGTAGCAAAGTTCCCATGATGATGTGGTACTGCATCGCTGAGGTCATAGCGTACGGCATCCCTGCCATCGCAAGGCACAGCATCGTACTCGAGTTTGCTCTTGCTTGATACTTGCTGTGAGAAAGGATTCATCTTTATCGCTTGGCAATGGTAGTCACAATGAACTATCGGTCTTGGACGTTGTCCCTTTTCATACTAGTCTTAATGAAGTCTCGAGTTTGTACATCGTTCCTTTCTTATGACCAGTTTTGGAAGTCTTCCTTTTTTTCTTCTTGGACATCGGTACTACCTTCTCTAGGGTACCGTCATACCTGAACCGTAGTTTGATGGGTGAAAATGCCATAGAAAGGTATGGACAATGCAGAGACCATTGAGTATGTTCCAGAATAGCTGAATCTTTATAGATACACCGATCCATACGCAACTTCAGGCCACAACTGAAACACTGTACTTCGTATCACAATCCAGTCTCAGGTCTCAAGTAGACAAACCCTGTTCTAGCTAAAACATTCGCAGTAGGTAATCCTTCCCTATCCGTGTGCCATTTTTGAAACGTTTCCTGTCGACTGGCACAACTGCAATAGTCAGACAAGAAAACAGGAAAATGGTATGGTTTGAACTTGGAGTTCTCTGTGGGTTTCTCACTCGATTCTTGCTGTGTCGAAGTCATCCTTCTTGTTGGTGACTATCGTCTTGGAACCATTTTTTTAATACCAGCGTGTCCGTACGGTAAAGTGAAGTGGTTGGGAAGCCGTACTCGCTTCTGGTACACGATTTGATAGACTTTTTCCAAGGGTCGGCTAACGATTTGGTGTGTGGGTAAACGTACAATCTTGTGCGGTTCGTGGGTGGTCACTTTAAAATTTCCATCCTGTCCAGACTGCAAGGTTTCTTTCAAGACGCCAAAGTTCACCACTCGACTGGTGCGATAATTGAGAGTCAATCCTTTCACTTTGCACTCCGTGTACACTTCTCCTTGTTTGTCCCGGTATTCGTAGCCGTAATTTTTGGGACCGCCACTTGCAAAACTTAGAATCTTGTCGTCGGGATGCTCGTCCGTCCAGGATCCTAAACGGTCTTCTTCGATGACAGGGTAAAGTTGACCCAGGCGATCAATGTAGATGCAACTGTCCGTGTCAAAATACAACACACGATCTCATAACAGTTCTAAAGCTTCGTACAGTTTTAAGAGAGCATGGGCTGTCACGTAAGCCGCAATGATGACATTTCCAAATTCGTCGGCTTCTACAAAGTCCAGTTCTTCTTCGTAATTGACTAAGATCAAGTTCTCACGAAGGACCTCTACGTGTTTCATCTATTTGGTTTTGTCGTGAATCATCTGAAAGTAGCGGGAAGGTTCTGTCAAATACTCCGTCTTGGGTAAACACGGTCGTTGTGCCATTTTGCCCCACAAGCAATTTAACATCACTTTGGCAAACGATCGCCTTCCTGCGTTTTTCTCGACGTGGTCTAAAGTGATGCCTTCCTGCTCCCAGTATTTCTCCTTGAATTTCTTTTGGTCTTCGGGAGTGTGTCAGCAGGAAGGATAACCACTATCTTCTAGCTTCAGTGTCAAAAAGGCATTCACGTAGTCTGCAAAAATGCCTTTCTGAGTCTCGTCGCCCTTGTGGTATTTTTCTGTCTTGGGAAAGTGGTAAATTTCGTACACTTCTAACAGTTGGTATCCCAAGTCCAGAGCTTTAAACAATTCCACGCTGACCCACGTTCCAGTCAAGGCGCGTTCTTCCTGAGTGTGCTGACAAGGGTGGTCTTGGTTGCACGTTTCGGCACAAGTACGGCACAAGGAAAACATCAGTTTCCCTTGGCAATGGTGAGGTAAAACGGGATGGTACAAGTTCGTGGGAGGCAAGACTTTACATTTGATCAATCCTTCGTATTGTCGAATATTGTCCACGTCAATGTGTTCCGTCAGCAATTGTGGGTACCCTGCGGAAAAGTGACAATATTTGCACACGTACGGATACAGAGAACACATGTCCAAGTATTTGATTTCTTCTCCTTTCTCTTCGTCGGCTTGGTATAGCAAACAGGTGTCATTCGTCCGTCCTTCGTACAAACTGTCCCTTGGGTTTATTGGATCCACCAGCTTGTAACTTTCCACGATGCGTTTAAACTCGGGATCGGTTTTCAATCGTTGATCGTACTCGTGTTCCACATTTCCACCACTTGGTATCCTTGCTCTTCTAACTTCAAGCGTCGCTGACAAGTGGCCTGGTACAAATCTTCCATGGTCCGTTGTAAAAACTGATTTTTAATGTTACGTTGAGGGTAGCAGATAGGACATCCGTGAAATAAGCACCCGTTAAACTCGTACACGATCTTGGGGCTTTCTAAGTCCCAGGCATCTACTGAATACCTTCCGATGGCTTTTTCGCCTTCTCCGTTGCGGGCATGTTGGATCCTTTTGTCTTCCTTGTCACACAAGTAATGTAGCCAGCGTAGGGCTTTGACGGAGTATTGACGTTTGACAAAATTGTTTGTTTGAAGACTGATGACAGCAAGGGTGTTTTCGGGCAGAAATCGTTGGCAGTACACTAAGGAACACGCTTTAGCAATGGTGCAGGCTTCTTTCAAAGGATCGATCCATGAACAGTTCTCGAAATTTTCCACAGGAACGTCGTAAAATGTCTACGTCGGAACGACAATATTTTAACATTTCTTACTGAAAGTCGAAAGGGTCCGAGGCGTGAGTCTGGTACCAAGCGTAGAAAGCTTCTCGTTGCTCGGTACGCATGTTGTCGGGGTCGTAGTAGTGAGCCTCAGGCAAATGGGGTAGAACGGAATGTCGATTAGCTTCGGTATTGCAAAAGTGCGGAAAATAGCCTTTGGCCATTTCTGTCATTCCAAAAGTTTTAGGCATGCGGCTCAAAGGCATGGACAAGTAACTCATCGAATCTTTAAACTGCACTTGACCCACTTGCATGGAAATGATTTTGGCTCCGTTCAAAGTCACTTTAGGACGTTCGGTACTTTGTTCCGTATAGTATCTGAACAGAAACTGTCCATCGTATCCCGAGAAATTGTGAGCCATCACCGTGGCATAGCGATGACAATCTCCGTAACGTTCGATGTCTTCTTGGCTCCACGTCTCGTCGATAAGGTTTAAGATCTATTGGGCGAAATCGGCTAGCGTGTTCGGTCCCCGAAAGATTTTTTTCACGTCCTCCAGGTATCTTGCTGCAGTGAGGGCAATGAGTCAAGATAGGTTCTTGGATGCACTTCTCGCACGCTCAGTGAGCCACGCAGAAATTAGGAATGTGAATGCCCATTGAGATAAGCGGTTTTATGTCTGGTCACAGGATCAAACACAGATGGTGCTGTCGATGTTGATATTTGATTATGATTGCTGTAATATATTTCCTTGATTTGAACGTCTGCAGATTCTGAATAATCAAGTATATTTTCTTGTTTTATTCTCCATGATCCCCATTCGTCATTACCAAGTAGCGGTTTTAGCAAATCTAAATACGCTTTATTTATATAAAATGAATCCGTGGCAACTCTGACAGCGTAACGAGGAAATTTATTTATCATAGATAATAAATTTATAGAAACGTAAGCGAGTATAGAAGATCTTAAATGAGTGACGTGCGGTGATTCCCCATCAGTATAACTCACGATTGTGCCTAATTTAGACCCGTCTGATAAATAAGCATTACTCCGACTCATAAATATATTTTTTCCGTTGCGTCAGCAATTATAAAATCGAGCTCAGCATCATCCATAATTAATCTTGTACACATTCGTTATGATCATATGATCCTCCTTGAGTAAACTTACCCATTATTTTCCTACCAAGATCTTTTGCAACTTTATTTTCATGATCAATCATATCAGGATTTTCATCATCTGACTCTGTAAGGGGTTGTGGTAACCAAACTTGTTTCTGCGGATGATATGATATAATAGCTTCGTTTACGCGTAACGACAATAGCATCCCAGTATCAAGCATGTACCGTAATAACACTATTGGAGCCCAATATTTTTCTGAGAAATGTCTCCCAAACCAAACATAAATAGTCGGATGCAGGTTTTTCGCAAACTCAAATGATTCTATACAAGCAAATCCAGTTAAATCAAAATCAGGTATGAGTCCATTTATCGCAACTCTGGTCATCTCGTGTGTGGGATGTCCGAATCTTTTAAAGTATTCAGAACATTCTCCGTATCCAAGAAAACTTCCAGGATAACACGCTACCATATCAACCTATATAATATCGCTATAATCGTATTTAGTATTCTACAATCCGCAGTGTCCGTATTCGACACAACTGTGCTGGATGTCTTCAAGAAATTCTAATCGTGTCGGTTTCCATGAATTTTTCTCTTGAGCAAAGTGAGCCGCAACCGATGGAACTGTAAAACAATTATTCAATAATCGTTCAACTTCAACATCATCAGAATTATATTTCAGTGCAAGATTCTTCATTTTTTTCATGAAGAGATTCTGCACGATAAATTTCTTCGTTAGGTCTTACAAACTGATCGTAATGCGAATCTGAACTCTGAAATATCCAAACAGATACAGTGTCACTCTTACTAATATCATTGATAGCGTCGAATATATAATCGCAATACAATTTAACTGTCCTATCCCGTGGAAATATTGTTACAGCATTAGTCCATGCATGTGCATTATGATCAATGATTGTTATAGGGGTTCCATTTTTTTATATATTTCGGTTTGTACAAAATTTCTCCGGTTAGTGTTTTTACTGTTATTGGAAATCTTAATTTCTTTTCTAGCTTACAGCGTCACTGATAGATGCTCCGGTATCTTTAACTATTTCTGCCCACGCATTTATTTTTTTACGTCTTAGATCAGTTAAACCGTTTCCACGTATTGCTTTTGAGAAATGTTCCATAACTCGCTCATCTACGCAGTTTAGTCCCTTGACAATTTCATTGGTTTGAGATCATTAACGCTAGGTTTATCATTTAGCGGATATATCGCATAAATAACTGCAGTTACAGGATATACTCGTTCATAACACGGTTTATCAATACCAGTCAATGTTCCTGGCTTGGAATTGTTATTTAATGTAACAATATTATTTCCAGTATGAAGCCGTATAGGGTCACGTTTATCACGGATAATCCAAGTGTCATCATCTGTCTGCACAATAAATTTTACTAGAATAATATATCGCTGATTGTCGAGATAGTTAATAATATTTTTACCTCGTTCGTCACTCATTCTAGCATCGACAACGCCTTTGGTGTCGTTTATGATCCTGAATGTCGACCAAGTATGAGCCACACCATCATTGCGAAATTCTTTCTTGGCTTCACGGATACGATTGATTATATCTCTATTTATCAAAGCCAGATCTTGCATCGAAACATTAAATTTAGATTTCCCGATGACGAAGTCATTGAGTTTGTCAAGATCAAATCTTGCTCCCGCCGAGACGGTGGAAGGTTCAATTATGGATAATCTCTCAAATTCCTCCATACTATAATTAAGACAAATATATGTTTAATTAAACTTTAATTATATATATAATGATTCAAACAAACAATAAATGTCGATGGCTTATGATTGGATTTTCTCTTCCTTGTAATAAATCATGCGTAAATGAATTTTGTGGTCAACACATGCAAAGCTTTCGAAAAGGTAGTCTAGGACCGAAACCGTGTTTACGATGCGGTGTTGGTGTCAGAGGAGAAACACGGTTATGTGTGCAATGCGGTGGTAAAAGATACAGAGAGCTGAAACGATATTATGATAAGAAGTCGTCAGGTGAATCTCCCATAAAAACCGCTGAAGACTATCTGGCCAGATTTCAAAATAATCATTTAGACAAATAGTATTATATATAAATGGAGCAAAATGAATTTGTAAAGCACCCTATCATTAAAAATTATGAAGCGTCTCATGATGGTGTCATCAGAAACTGCAGATTGAAAAAACCAGTTGGTTTTGTTACTAATACTGGGTATATAATGTTTACTGCTTGGAAAAAAAAAATATTACGCACATAGATTTCTGTACGAGTGTTATCATGGGGTCATCGAAGATGGACTTGTAATTGATCACATTAATTCAAACCCAAAGGATAATGATTTATGTAACCTCCGGGTTGTTACACCAAGTCAGAATAATATATTTGGGAATACTGAGAGATGTAAAATGTTTGAAAAGAGGTCAGTTATATCCATTAATACAGAGACAGGTGAAGAAATTATATTCCAATCGATATACGCGGCTGGTAAATATTTTGATATTTGTATGCCTTCAATACAACATGTCGCAAATAATATTACTAAATCGGCATTTTCGAAAAAATTTGAAGAAAAGATCACGTTCCGGTATGTACAATGAAGCGAGATAAATCCGTCATCGCTGATAGAGCAATCAAGTAGTTGTCTCCCTTTTTTTTGTTATTGCATATACTTGACCACACATTTATCTTCAGTGATATATGTCTAATCTCTCAAACACTAAAGTCTGAGGAATATAATCAAACACAAAAATCTGAATTCTTGACGTTGTCAAGGAATTCATTCTTTGACGCTGTCAAGATGATATTGAAATCCGTGATAGTGGATTTATACATTAAGCCATGTATGCGGTAGTCATTATCGATTTATTTTTGTCTAGATAGAACTGGAATATATTGATCCAATGCATTTACTAACACAGTTCTGGCTAGCTTGAAAATATAATATTTTAACAAGGCAGAAACGGTAGAAATATATAAAATTGCAGATCTCGTGATTTATTTTTGCATTTTATTCAGAATCTGATAAAATACTGATCATCCTTGACAACGTTGCAGTGACAGAGTCAAGGCTAAGATAGCTATATATATATATATATATATGTTTGAAACATATATTTGTAAGTGGAACTCATGGTGCATTGGTAACACGTCTGACTCTCGTACTCGAGGTCTTGAGTTCGAAACCCATGACTAACACATGTCGTTGGTTTGTGGCCCTGGGATGCCATTTTATTTAATAATTATTATTTACTTAATAATTGGGGATGCAAGCAACCCCTTGAGATTTCATGTACCCCTCACCATGTTGAACAACGTGGTGAGTGCAGTTTTGCGCCCCTAAAATAAACAGCAGGATGATGTGAACTCGTGATCACTGAAGGGTACACACATAGGGGCATTCAGAAAGAATGTCCGCTGGACCAAAAAGTCTCAATAAGGTGCCTGTGGACCGTAAGACAGTTCTTAACCGATGAAAGAGTGCCATGTGGGCATAAGGCCTAAAAAAGGGACTCTTAGGATCTTATTGGTAAAAGGCTTTACCAGCAGAAGGGACCCGGTGGAATGGTAGACTGAACATCATAGCTGTTTATTTTTATTATATTTTGAATCAAATATATTTTTACTTTTATTTTTATTCAGAATATATATTTATCTGATTCAGAATATATTTTATGATTCAGAAATATTTTTATTATAAATCTGATTCAGAATATATTTTTACTTTTATTTTTATTCAGAATATATTTTATCTGATTCAGAATATATTTTTGTATTTATCTGATTCAGAATATATTTTTATTATAAATTTGATTCAGAATATATTTTTGTATTTATCTGATTCAGAATATATTTTATGATTCAGAGATATATATTTATCTGAATCAGAATATATTTTATGATTCAGAAATATTTTATCTGATTCATAAATACTTTTATTATAATAAAATTTTATTTTTTATGAAATTCAGTCAGATTTTCTAAATTTGATGGGTAAGTTACCTAACAATATTATGACTTTGATCAGATTTTCTGAATTTGATGGGTATATTACCCGTCAATATTGCAAATTCAGTCAGATTTTCTAAATTTGATGGGTATATTACCCGTCAATATTGCGAATTCAGTCAGATTTTCTAAAATATTTTTATTTTTATTAAGAAAATATATTTTTATTTTTATTCTGATTCAGAAATATTTTTATTATAATAAAATTTTATTTTTTATGAAATTCGGTCAGATTTTCTGAATTTGATGGGTATTATACCCAACAATATTGTGAATTCAGTCAGATTTTCTGAATTTGACGGGTAATATACCCATCAACATTGTGACTTTGATCAGATTTTCTAGCGTTGACGGGTAATATACCCATCAAAATCGTTGAATTTAGTCAGATTTTCTAAAATATTTTATTTTTTATAAATATTTATTCAGAAATATTTTTTTTTGTTCAGAAATATTTATTAAACAAATAATTTATAATATAAAAAGTAATGAATCATGAAAATATTAATGATATTATTACTGCTATTAAGCAATTACAACACAGCGGTATAAAAATATCTGATGAGCTTGATCCTGAAAAAATAATGAGTGATTTTGAATCATTACAATTTCGAAAATCCAAAAATAGGTATACGCTACCCTCCGATTATAGATTCATAAAGTTGATCCAGCAGGCGATATTACGATCGCTGGCAGCAATCACGGATACACAAGTGAAATTATTTGTTCCTCTTTCACGGGCCATCGAAAAGGTTAGGTCAGAATTATCTCACGAATATGAAACGAAAAGAATTGTACACACTCGTATAAAACAGCTGAGAGATATTATGTCGATAACGGAAGAGTTACTGGCTAAAGATAAAGATGAGTGTGACTCTGACCACGGTGACTATAGTGACAATGAAACTAATAGTGTTGTACCAGAATAATTCATTTCTGATCCTGATAAAATCATGGGGGTAAAAAAAAATATTTTATCCTTGATATTCTTTTTTGCATCTCGTTGCGGAATTGCCACATTTTCATAATATAAATGATTGTTGTGATTCTGCAACGATGACGTTCTACGAACGCACATACAAGTTTATATTTAACGACTCTGACCTCAGATTGAGCAAGTGGCCAGACTGGTCAGTAAGTTTGAAATGTATCCGTGATAAGAGTGGATTATGACATTTTAGATAAACAACATTGATTGGTTCTGATACATTCAAATAACCTGGGGGGACTTGAGGTGTAAATGAATACAGAATGTATCCCTGCTGGGCTTGGTTGGATTTTTCAGTGTCAATTTGATAACTGCTGTCGATGACATCACATACTAGATTGACAGCGATCGTCGATGTAATATTGACGATACCCGGTGAGACATGATGACCTTCGTTGTATGGATTATTATTGAATTTGAGAACACCCTGTGTTGGGTTTAACTTTTTCCATGAATCCAGAACCTTTGGAAAATTTCCCATTACAAAATTAACAACTGAGGGTTTTAATTCATCGATTTTAAGAAATTCTTTATAATATTTTTCATGTCTAGCTTCAGCATACAGGAAGTTTTCATAATCATCATCATTTTCTTTACATGAAGCTTCAGTTATAGCACGTTTGACATACTCAATATCAATTAATAATTGATTCATATGTTGGATTGATTCTATGATATTTTTTTTACATCCTCGTTGTATTTTTGTATCAAATCAGCGAATAAATTTTTAACGTCAACAAACATCCGATTAAATTCATCTATTACTACTCGAATTACATTATTTGCAAGCCCCATGGTGTATTCTGAACTTCCTATGATACTTCTGTCACGAATAATCCATGGTTCATAATTTCGATGTTCCGGAATTTTGATGAATTTTTGCTCCGCAGTGAGAAATTAATCTTGGTGTGGTCGTGGTGGCCCTGCATAAACAATTTCAACTTCAGGCCATCCTAACACAGATCTAATCGAAGACTGATAAATGTCAACGGCGTAATCCGGCGACAATATTTCAACGGCCGATGACAATGTTGGCTCATGGATGGTAATAGCAATCTTTGATTCTTTTCCTGTGATGGATTTAATTCTGCGCTGGAATTCTTCATTGATCAGTTCTATTTGATAACTGCCCGTTGGAATACTAACTACTTGCCAATCAGGAGTTCCATCGGGTTTATTTTTACTCGCAAACACCACTGAATTATTCGGTTGTAGTCCACCAAACGATTTTGACCTAATATTTGGCCAACTATAATAAACCCGTAATTGCGCTAGCGCTATTTATTTTGCTGGAATTGCAGTCGGAAAATTAATACTGAATTCAGGATTAGTTGAACTCACTGATATCATTGTGGTTCTTACCGGAGCAGTATTAGTGACGATCTGTTGTAATAATTCCAATGACATTGTCATTTTATTATTTTGAACTATTAATTGATTTTTCAAAATCTTCAAACCAACCGTTGACACTCCATACATGAAATTTTAGCATCTCAGTGTGTTCATCCATGATTTTAACATCTGGGCCACCAATTCCTACACCGGGATGATGATAATTTCTCCAGCGTTCATCGTTAATAAAATCTGATTTTGGCCATTCAGGATATTTTATAATATAATCTCCTGTATTATCATCCAAAGTAAAAGTTGTTCCAAAATATTCATAAATCAATTTAATTGTATCAATGACATCATTGATAGATATTTTATCTGATAATGCAGATTTTGTTGTCATTATTATATTATTGTTGTTCTAAATTATTTATTTCCGTGATCGAATCACCCATGGTAAATACTTCATTGTAGATCTTTATTATAATACTGAATTCTTCGTCAGATATTATTCCATCATTGAGCGACAAAGAAATCATGGACGATAATTTAGAATATGCGGTCATTGCTGTATGTAATTTCATTGTGTATTCGTTCAATTTTTCATTCGTGCACATATTTATCTTTCTCGCGATAATATTAAATATTCCAGCGATTGTGGTTGACGATGAAACAATGATTGTTACTACGATCGGCGCTGTCATCGTCAACGTTGATAATACTACGCCGGTTCCAGCAACAATCGCGGAAAGGGAATAAATGATGATATCAACGACAACCGCACGTCTGCGATGTTTCTTTATTCTTGCTGTATAATCATCAATGGTGGTTTTTAGTTTATTCTGCCATGTCGTTACTTGATCATATCTGTATCGCTGAACGTCTATCATTATACTTTAGTTGTTGTCTAAGACAACGAAGGTGTTTCAGCTAGAAATTCTATGCACCACCAGTAAGATGCCGGGGTTAATTTTTTTATCGGATTGTTCCAGTATAAATTCTTCTTCGGTATCTTTATTTAACACTACAGACACAGTTCCAGAAAAAGCATCGATTGAGTGACGCCATGGAAATGTAGTAAATATCTGGAATTTTGCAGAGCTGAACACGGACAGCCTGTACATGCCAGTTACTTCTGCGGTATGTTTGATAGTGTTATTTTGTGGTGTCCACGTTGATGATCCTGATAATACTGTGTACACGATATTGCTAATTTGTTTGTGTGGAATTTTAATCTGATCGGTTTTATTAATGATATTAGGAATTCCACTGACAGTATCGGTGATTCTCGTATTTATATCTTTGAGATTTATGTCAACGTTTGGTGGACATCCAAAAAAATCATTAGTGGTTCTGTTTACCTTTCTGTGAAAATTCATAAACAGTTGTACATGATTAAAAAATTCAGTTCTAAATGCAGTCATTCCATCATTGATTGTCGACAATGAAGTTGTTATCGGAATATTGTTATCATCTACATATTCTTTTGTTGCAGCGTCGAGATTATCCGTTTTTTCTCCTACATTAATAATTTTATTGTTATTCATGTTAAGTTCACCTGTCATTGTATCACCGGCGGATTTTAAATGATCAGCGACACTTTTTTTAATTTCATCTCTGATAGTTGTGATTGATACATTTGAGTTTCTGATTTTACCACTATCAGTAAATACCGGAATATTGTCCGTGGTAGCACCAAGAACTCTACGAATTATATCGATCCACTTGATATTACTCGTCTTTAAAACTCCAAATTTATCCTGAAAAATAACAACTTCATCTCAGTCAACTCCAGATAAATTCATAATATCAGCAAGATCGTCTTTGGTGGCGTATTTTGATAAATCGATATCTTCTTTCTTCTTGCCAGTGAGAGCACTAGTAGAAGATCTTCCATAAATATCAACCATTATATGATTAGTGATTATTTAATGTATATTCGCGTACAGCTTTATGAGGTGGTTTTGTTGATCTTGATACAGCATCAAGTACTGCTAGTGCTTCACGGCCACATATTGGTGGATCCGTTAATGTTTGTGTTGGTAGCGTTAAATACCAAAGTGAAATACTTTGAAGTGCAGTACTTTGTACTGTATCGACGTATTTTAAAAATTCTTTTGGTGGCGCCAACCCATACGAATCAAAATAAACAATACCACATGGATCAATTGCATATGCAACCCAGTGAGTACCACGACCAGAGCTTTTATCGAGATTAATAATACCTGTTTCTTTCAGATTTGGATTTTTCGGTAATTGATCACGCATAAAAACACCTCTAAAATTCTTTATATTTAATCGCGCAGCAGCATCGAGTAAATCAAAGTTAGTCCCTGGAATTCTTAATCCTTTTCCGTATCGAGACCCTGGAAGTCTCAGACCGTGACCTCTTTGTTTCCTTTTTTTTAATCCTTTTCCTGTTGCTTTCTTTAATGCCATTCCAGCAGCTGTCCCAACTGCACCTAACACAGCAGCTTTTGCAACAGCTGAAGCGGCTGCGGCTGTTAATGCTGGAATAGCTGCGAGAAGTGGAAATATTCCTCCAGTTTTAATAGTATCCTTGATTGCACCCATGGAAAGATTTAATCGTATTCCTTTATTGACGTGTTTAGCTTTGTTGAATCTCTTGAATTGATGCTTGGTCAACGATAATTTATTTGCACCGCTCATTTGTTCTTGTTTTAATTATATTTTTGTTCCACATCGTGATGCTAACGGTGATTGTCATCGTTTAAACTGACCCGGGGTCAGACTGACACTAACATGATGATGTGACATTTATGATATATTTCTGACTTCTAAATTAACGCTTGCATATTTTCTACTGGTGCATCAATAACTCTCATGCGACCACCAGCACCTTCAAGAAACATTGTTTTATTGCTGAGTCTAACGGCGATTGCTCTGTAATTAGCAACAGGTCCTCGCGTAACATGAGCTCAAAAGTGTATGTCAACGATGGACTGTCTAAACAAATCCAAATGTTCCAGCAAAAAGTAATAGATTGGATACAGCGTTGTAAAATCCCGCTGTGATATTTGTAAACCAGTACCAATATTTTGATCACGTCCCATAAACGTCATCAGACGATGATACGCACGTGCAACACTGTTTTGTTCAAAATTTAACAAAATATCCTTGGCTGGTTCTTGATGTCCATTTATTCTCAATGAAACTTCAGTAACGCCAAGTTTATCAAATATCATAATACTTCGTATTTGCGAGTTTACTTGCGTAACATCTTGAAGTGCAACAAATATATGTCGCGGTGCAGAGACACCTTGCTGTGATGCTATTTGCCATGTAAATAAACCATTAATGTTACTCTGGATAGAATCAGTGGTCATTGTTAGCCATGACAATATTGACTTACCGCCGCTTTCCATAAAAGAAAGTAGCCGCTGTTCTTCAGATATTGCTGGTGTCATTACTGGCATCCACAATGAAAGTTTTGTCAGTATTACTTTACCATGAAGCGCTCTAGTTGCAGCATCATCGGCTGCTTCAGCGTGCCATATTGCATCATCGTCGTTATTTTTTCGTACGAGTACAATTGTGTGCTTGGCTCCAAAAATAACCTTTCTAACATTTCTACAAAATCCAAAGATGTGTGACAATGGAATCGCACATGAAAATCTTTCATCATCACCCAGCATTGCTCGACGTGACGCGATTCCCAAGTTGAAATTTTCATTCATTGATACAACTGTATCTCCAGCTGCATTTAATGTTACATTTCTGTTTTCTGGATGATCAGTTGTATCTTTGGTAAACATCATTGATGGACCAGCTGATCTTGAGTAATCATCACTGTATCTTGCAAGACCAAGTATCGTTGTGGCAATGTCGACGTCTTTATGACAGATCTCAATCTCTCGTCCATCAGTGTCATATGCGGCACTTTTAAATAACGCCATAATACCATTATTGACAAAACCAACTCGATCACCAATTCCATAATCCATATTATCTAATTTTAAAAGTCTACCTTCGACTTCAATAAATGCCTCGGCAGGTAAGAAATATCTGCTTGTATCCTGAACTTGTAATTCAATTCTTCCACGCTCGTCAGGTACATGTGCGTCATAAGAATAATATTGATAATCACGTACCGATTCATCTTTGAGAACTGGTGCATCCAAGTCGAGTGCGGGATCAGATATGCGTTTGAACATTCTTATTATATTTGTTATCGTTTAACACGAAAACCACTTCCTGCTATCAGACTAGTGGCTATATTTCTTTCTTTTTCACCAACCATTGATGCTAATTTTTGGTTTGCGGTTTGATTTATTATTTTACTAACGTTTGCAGGCATTATTTCAGTGCTGGGTAATTTTACTTGTTGAGGTTTTCGTTGTATTAATCGTGCTAGTCTATCCTTGATTGCTGAAAATGCTTTACTGGCGACGTCACTGGCAGCACTAATTCCTTTTTCATGAACAATGTCAATAGCTTTCATGCCTAATTGCTTTGCAATCGGTATTGCTTTTGGGGCTATCCTTGAAAATAAACCCTGAATGACATCACCGAGTCCATCTCCGTAGAATTTTTTGTATACAGGTAATCTTGAATTTACCACCCTGACTATAGTTGGTCCACGTTGAGCAACATGTATGATCATCTATTATAATAATTATATCTAACTGCTTAATCGCTGTAATAATCATTGGCAATTTCATTAATGTGGGACCGATACACGTTAATATCCATGATACCACCTGTAAATAATCATTGACAAATAGCAGCTGCTTCATTAATAACTTCTGGAGAATTATTACTGGCTCATTTTCCACCAATCAGAATTTCTAATCTGTCCACGTTGGCAAGGACGTTATTGGGACAAGTAAGAAGGCCACTTCCAGTTGTACTTGTATTAATACCACTTCCAGTTGTTTCTTTTTCATCAGTAAAATGTGGGCTGTATTCCGGTGTGGGTGCTCTTTCAGCCTCTTTGACTTGTCTCTCAAAATCTTCAAAATCACTTCTGTATTTATCGGTAATTCTGGGTATACCACGAGACTTTCGAAATACAAAAGGAACCCCGTTTTTCTTTGGAACACTAGCGGTATTTGGATTTAATAATTCACCATGACGCTGATATCCCCTTGCGGCAAGAGCTATAGGGTCTTTTTGAAGCATCCTATGACCTTCTTTGGAAAATCGGGCTGATGGTTTTGATCTTGGTTTTGATTCTGGCGTAACAAGATCCTTTACGTCGCCAACCTCCTCACGAACTTTGTCAACACAATCAAGTACTTGTTGTACTTCTTCTTGTAATTGTGGCTGAGCCACAGCTATCTCACCTGGAAGCTCTCGCAGAATTTTTTTTGTTTTCTTAGTTCGCTTTGCTATTTTTCCAGTTGCTTCAGCGGTTTTCTCCAACGTGGGAAGAATACCTTTAGTAGTCTTTGTAATAGGTTTAAATAATTCTTCTGTGGCTTCTGCAAATCCTTCTTTGAGATCTTGACGTGCTTGTAATTTTTGTCTGACAGAATCACGGACAGGTAGATATTTCTTGATTGTTTCTAGTCGCTCTCGAGCTAGTCTAGCTGAGTGAGCTTCACCAATCATTATTGATATAACAATGATTTAATTACAGCAGCAGAGAGGGTGGACTGACAAAAAAATGAGTGTGAAATGCAAACAAAACATGCCTAAAATTTGAAAAAAATATGTCAACGAACAAGTAACAAAAACGAACTAACCCCGTCGATTTTTGTTATTGAAATGTGTTCGGTTAGCGGATTATTTTCGCCCTTCATAGGAACCTTTATTTTTGCTAACAGACCCTCAGAAAAAGTTGTAGGGTCCACCCTCTCTGCTGCTATTCTAATTGAGTATTTGTAAAATCATTCTTCAGTTGATCTTCCAACTTGAATTTTAATTTTCACTGGCTTTTAAACAAAACTTGCTTATTGTCTTGAGAACTATGGTGCTATTTAAAATTATTGCAAATTTTGAAAATATGGTGTTTAAAAAATTCGAGAATATGGTTAGTTAAGTTAATGACAATTTTCAATAATTTATCAAGTGAAATTATTTGAAGTATTTGTGACGTATTTTCCTTTATTTTAACCCTTTCATCACTAAGTAACTTTGTAGGCATAGAGTCCTCAACACTAAGTAACTTTGGAGTTGTAAAGCAAAATGACTTGTTGACTTTGAAATAACATAACTTTGCCAATTTTAAAGATATCTGGCTGGATTAGGTGTCAAAACCAAGGTTAAAAATAAAATTTTATGACTAATTCACTAAATTGTGCATATCTATTATAACTGTTAAAATACAGGTGCAAGCAGGTAACACAACAGGTAAAATACAAGTAATTATCTATTTACTTCTTAGAAAACTTAGAAAGTTCCCAAAACTTGTTCAATTGACCCTAGATGTACTCATAAATAATTCCAGTAGCAACACAAGACTTTCTTTCAGGTATTTGGCAAGTAGAAACTTTCATCAAGGTGAGATCTGTCCACACACCTGTATCGCCTCTGGCACGTTTGATCGTTGCATTCAAATTCGTTAGATGGACAATGTTTCCAAAAATTTCATCTGAATAGAATATTTGAAAATATTCCAAAGCTTTCCTGGAGCCATCTAACACTCGGGTGGGTCCAACTCTCTCAGAAAACTGTAACAAATCTGTTTGGTTTTCCAACTTCGTCCAAACAAAATTACGTGGAGCATACAATTCCTCCAGTTCAAAACCTTCAAAGTCCTCTTCATCGTGATCACTGTCACCCACAAGTGCATGCCATTGTCTCTCCAGATGTCTTCTCTCATTTTCATCCAACTATACTAGGTCGAAATTGGTAAAAATCCTCAGATAATTCAAAATCTGACACTTCACTCTCATCTGATCTTTCTTGGAACTCCGCCATTTTGGATACAAATTTCACCATTTGGAAAACTCGTTAAAAGTGCCTACTTTGTTCCATATTTAAGGTGGTGCTCTACAGTTCTGTATTTTGCATAGGGTTAGAATTTTAAAGAAAAAGACTTCCTCCGGGTTTCCTCACTAGTTATACTGTCTATTTAAAAAAGACCTTGTATATCTTAGGTGTTGTTCAAAGAACCTTTAATTCCCTTTATTTTGGTGTATGATTGATGGGTGTAATATGGGTTATAGAATATACAGCTTGGCCTTACTCCAGATGTGCACCTTTCAAAAAGTGCTAGCTCCACTTGGTCATTTTCACTTCCTGAACTTCAGAGGTAAATTGTAAAAAAAAGAGCTGATAACTTTTTTTACATTTTATGTAGTTGGTAATTCATTCATTGCACTTTCAGAAGCTGGTATTGTCTAGTCTGGCAAAATTCATTTTCCCTGTTTTAAAAGCTACTAAGGATAGTGTACTTTAGACAAATTCAGGCTGATTTTTGGAGCACAAGGGAGTAGTCATTCTAGTTTGCAGTGTGCTAAGATCATTTACAATTTCCAAAAGTCCAATATCCAAAGAAATGTCAGCCACATTACATGAAAGTAGCATAGAGGTATGCCAACATTCTCTCCACTGTGCATGTTTTAAATGCAAACAACTTCGCCATACACACATCACTCTCACAAAAGTACATAATAACTGGTGAGCGCCCCCATAAAGAGTACATAGGTATTATTATTATATGATTTAATTTTGATTGTATGGCTGAAATATTTAAGTTGCAAGCATCAAAACAGTCCTTTTGAATAATTCTCCTGTATCTCCCCCCACAGAGCAGTATTTATTACTGTCAGAATCTCAAACAGGTACAGCCCCCCCCCCAAACATGCCTCATGGCAAATTATGTAAGCAAGAGCAAAATAAGCATAATTAGCTTATTTTCATGCATAAAATCAATGTTAATGTACCATTTTATTCAGAACATCATAAATAATAATATGAAAATAAGAAAAATAATTGCATACATTTTTATATTTGTTTTAAGGTGGCAATCTACAGTTTTGTATTTTGCATAGGGTTAGAATTTTAAAGAAAAAGACTTCCTCCGGGTTTCCTCACTAGTTATACTGTCTATTTAAAAAAGACCTTGAATATAACTTTTTTTTACATTTTATATATTTGGTAATTCATTCATTGCACTTTCAGAAGCTGGTCACAAAAGCACATAATAACTGGTGAGCGCCCCCATAATTCTAGCTGTATACAAGCTAAACCCATGAGATAATCCAATATAATATCTACATTACAAGAAGGAAGTTATTAGAGGTACCCTGAAATTTATATAGTCGGGTACTATAACGTTAGGGAAGAACACTGCTCCAGACCAGTAAAGCGGTCCACAGTGTTTACAGACTTACTTCCTCTAGACCGGTAAACAGTTCATTAATTTTTGCTGTGGCTGCTTTTAGAACTTACACTATGAACCTAGCAATTTTAAAATATTTGATTTACCTGTAGTGAAAGTATAAACAAGCCATTACTTGCTAATGTCAGCTATTGTACATTATCTATGTTTAGGTAAAGTTGACCTTGGTTGTCTTTTCCTTTAATATTTGCAATATTTTATAAATATAAAGAAAGAGAATCTTAGAAAGGTAATACTTTCTGTGTTTTAACTTTATGTAACCTTACTATCAACATAATATATTTTCTCCCAGGTTGATGTAGCAGTTAGGCTAGTTGATATTTCAAAGTTTTGGTAGAGGAAGTTTTAGTACATGCAATGAATTGCATGTCACATGAATAGTTAATATCTTAAGCATGAATATGATGCTGTCCTTATTACAGGCGAAATCAGAAAAAAAATAAATACTTTGAACATGCCTAATACATTTATTAGCTGTGTTCTGTAATGTTTAGATGTTTAGTAACCTTTATATTTTACATTTACTGATGATCATGATGAGGAAAAGCTGACAAATACTTCATTAGACCTGGAAGAAGGTGAGACTAATTATATCATCAAGACTGTTCGGCACAGGTATCGCAACTCTCTTTCATTATAACCAAGTAGTTTTGCTCTACAGCCGCTGACAGTATTATTAACCAAATTGCGGTATAATCACAAAACAAAACACTAATGAAGCAAATACTAATAATTTTATTTTATGCATATTACTATTTTTCATATCAAGATATTTGTGCATTCCAATGCCAATACCTTTATTTCTGGAACAGCTATAATAAAATTACATTCTTTTCACTAGGCGAAAGTGTGCCTGTAACAAAGACTCCATTGCCCAATCCAAAAATAACCCGAGATGATAGCACAGTTCACTTCAACACCAAGGATCATGCACGTCATATTCTGTTTTGTGGTACACACATCATACAGACTCGCTATTATGGAGGGCAGCGAGTCAGGGCAGTAGTCTTCAGAACAGGTAACCATTTTATGAGAAACATGTTTATGATATAATACATTACTTACCAGTGTGTGACACATTCACTGTGTTAATACATCTTGACAAAAGGTCTGTTGTTGTTGTTGTTGTTGTTGTTGTAGGGTTTAACGCCATTTTTCAGCACAAGATAGGCTATACATGGCGGCCAGTATAATTGGTGGAGGAAGAACCCTGGAAAACCCAGGGAAGAACCACCGACCCACGAGAAGCTACTGGCAGGCGACAAAAGGTCTGATATTGCATACTGTCAATTCACCATTTTTAATGGGTGCAGATTTTTATGGATTCCATGGTTGCCACAGACCACAAATTTTATAGCAATAATACATGACCTGCTACTATTGCATTACTTTCTTTTCCAGGGCTCCAAACTCGCAGTGTAAGCTAAATAATCCATCCTTCATTCGTATATAACATAAGAAAAGCAATGCAATAGCGTTAAGTAAGTGTTGCATAGTTTTATTCTACCAAGCACATCATATTAAAGACCCAAAAAACAGTGGTCTTTGTGGAGAAATATGACCTCATTCCTAATCCAAGAAGTTAAGTGTCCAGAACCGGTTAAATGTGATCATACCATGAAAACTGATAGATATGGAGGAAAAATAAATGAATTTATAGTATTACGTCAGATCAAGGTGAATGTAGTTTACAGTATATATGAGATAAAGATCTGAGGTGTTCACACAATTACAACAGCTGAGGGTCAGTGCTGTTCACAGTATATATCAGAATGCTGAAGCAAGTGTGGTCTGTGGCAGACAGCATGCAAGTGTATGGGTATGCAGAGGAATCAGTCTACCAAGAAACTTAAGGTCTACAAAGTATTTGTAAAGCCAGACCTGTTGTACGCTTACCAAAACCTGGACAGTGTACAGGAGCCATGCCAAGAGTCATTTTCACAAAAAGAAACCATTGAGGATAAGAATTGGCAGAGCAGAATCGCAAACACTAAGGTACTAACATTAGTAGGCATTTCAAACATCCACACTCTGCTGAAGAAATCACATTTGAGATAGGCACGCCATGCCACCTAAGAAGATCTTCTACGGTGAGCTGAGGGAGAGAAAATGATCGCAGGGTGGCCACAAGAAAGGCTTCCAAGATTCTCTGAAAGACTTCAACATTGACCCTGAGTCTCAGGGAGATTGCTCACATGATCACTAATTCTGGTAGAGTCTCGTCGATACTGGAGCTACATGCATTGAATACATGAGAATCGCAGAGGAAGTGCAGAAGAGTGAGCAGTGGAAATCTCAGAACTACAGCAAGTCCTAAATTGATCAAGTAAACCGGCATCAAGTGTCAAGCGTGCCACAAACAGTTCAGAGAACAAATTGGCTTGATCAGCCATGTACATATAGAAACCAAACCAGTTAGTAATGTCATGATCACCTTCGAACTCACAGAACAAACAACAACATTACATCAGATTAGGGTGAATGCTGTTGACGGTATTACGGCAGATTTGTGTCAGTGTATTAAACAAGGTAAGGATAAATTCTGTTCAGAGAATCACATTGTATGAAGTCCAGTGCTGTTCACAGTATTACATCATATTAGGGCCAGTGATGTTGAGATATTACATCAAATCGGGGCCAGTACAGTTCACAGCATGGTACTATACTGGACATCAGATCAGCGTCAGTGCTGCTTACATAAGTACATCGACGATGGTAAGCACTTTTCATAGCATTACAGCAATTCAGGATCAGTGCTGCTCACATTACGTGTATTACATGAGATCTAAGACAATACTACTCACTTCAAATCCCATGTATTGTAAACAAGATGGATTCCTTTTCTTAATATTATGCAGTTGTTGCAGTTCTGGGTCTAAGTAGAACAGGAGTGGACCTTAACCTCTACTTGTCCATTATTTTCATCATACACAATATTGGAATTTATCTTAATTCACTACTTTTAGCGTGTTTCCTTACAAATTCAGGTTAATAAATATTTCAGTTTTGGATATGAATATTCCATCCAGTTGTCATATCATACTTTATTACTTTGTCGAGTCAGGTAAACTGAATTGTTGCCACTGTTTGCATATTCAGTTATTGGCTTGGAACATCAATGACTAAATTTAGGTCTTTCAAATCTCACATGGCTGATCTTCAACTTGCCCAAAGCTTACATATTTATTTAGGTCGTCATATGTATATATGTATGCCTTGTAGAGTCCTCAACTATTTTATTGGAGTACCCTCATCTGGCGAGGTAGAGTGATCAGATTGACAGTTTCTGATCTTCATCATGGATTCAAGCCAGGTAGGGATTTCAATATTTACAACTTACCACTTATCCCTGCTTTAAGTAGGGGTGCAATTAGAGGCTGTTTCAAAGGTGGAGGAAAACAAAGTTTGCAGTAGAAACCACTGTGCCATTGGCTAGAAAGTAAACTTTCAGACCTGTATCCCTGTGCTGTTTTCTGGGCTTTAACCAGAGAGAAATTAGTATGTGACTTAACACAGTGTATGCTTCCGTGAGTCATAGACTTAGTGCTTATAATTAATTAGGCCTTCGATGCACTGCATATTCACAGATACAAAACAGTATCATCGATAAAAAGCATAATTAATTTTAAAAATGTTCATTTACACATATTTCTTAAGGATTATTCCATTTAAATTTGTCTGAGGGAGGGAATGCCAGTGACAGTTTTTCTAGGGGTACCATCTGTATGCTGAAAAAGATAAACAAAATAACTCAGACCCCACTTCTAGACGAAAAATCTAAAAGTGCATTCCCATCGTTAAAGAGAGCTAATGGAATACGCAAAATATGCCTCTTAATATTATTCCTATTACATGATGCCTTTGAAAATTCATTAATATATATGATGTTATTTGTCCAGTAACTGATCTGGAAGTTTAAATAATGTGTTGATCCACTGCTATGATTTTCTATTAAACAGGTTTTACGACAGCAAAAGGAGGGTTGGTACGATCGATTTTATTCCCCAAGCCGGTTGACTTTAAATTCAACAGAGATACATATAAATTTGTTGGAGTACTTGCCTCCATAGCTTTCTGTGGCTTGGTGTTCACTTTTATTCTTATGGTGAGTACAAGATGAATTTCTGACTGGGGATGTAGATTTGCTCAAGAACAAATCTCTATTGCAAAAATGGAAAACCAACATACAAAGTCACATCAGGTATGCATTTCGTTGATGCCATTGTTGTTCACAGTTGTTTTAGTTCTGTTAACATATAACCATTAATTTATTTTTTCCAAGGCGACCTTAGCACACGTGTGTGTTCATATGTGTGGTAGAAAGTCAGTGTTTTCTTTTTTACTTTCAAGCTAAAAAAGGTTTGCTTACAACAAAGAAGACGATCCCTTGTGGTGTAATAATGTGGTTTAATCTTGTTCCAAATGAGAAATGTAACCTTGTTCCAAGATAAAGTTGTATAATCTTGTTCTTAACATGAATGGCACAATCTTGTGAGGAAAAAGTGATGTAAATCATGTTCCAGATTAAGTGTTGCAATATTTTCCCAAATAATGTGGTGTAATATTGCTCCAAGTAAAGTAGCAGCATAATCTTGTTCCAAAAGCAAATGTATGTAATCTTGTTCCTAATACATTTTTGTGAAATTTGAGGAACAATATATTGCAAATTCGCGTATTTTGATGTGTAGAAAATTCATGTTATTTGTGTTTTCTTCACAAAATGATATTTTTACCTGTACTTTGATTCATATATATGCCTCTGGTGGAAGTGGGGGTTCAATTGAAAGAGATAATATAGGGGAGGATACTAATAGTAGAGTGAGTCCTATTACCTTCATAGGTGGATAACAGTCGGTCTTCGAAATTTCTAATTTGTAGTCACCATGAAATCAATGAAATTAAATAAACAATTAAAAGTTAATTAGAAGTACAATATAGATACTTTTTGCCCTCAAAGGCAGTCAGACCACTGTATCATTAATAATATTGGCAAACGATTTGTTGCTATTGGGATTCTCTTGTCTTTCCCATACACCTTATGTAAGATTCTTACTTTGTATTGATACTTAATTGAGGGGAAGTGAAAAATATAGAAAAAGAGCTTTAAATCTCCGCTTAGATATGAAGAATTCCGTCCAGTGATATGGAATTGGCACAGTACAGCTCTCGCAAATTAATTTCTCCACATATCATGGTGCAGGAGGAAAGACTTTGGAAAGAATTCAGGAAATGACAATCCATGTTGCCACCTTGCAAAACTTGTTTGTGGCAGCATTGGAATTTGGAGAAACTTTCCATACACCATGTATCCTTACGTGGCAGTGTGACTGAGTCCCATTGGAGATGGTAGTACAAAGAATGGTCAGCTGTACAAGCCAGTATATCCTTGTTGGCCAGTGTCACTGAGTCCCAGTGAAGATGTTAGTACGAGAAATGGTCAACCATATAGTTACTTCTTCATCAAATACGTTACCAAATCTTAATACCTAATGAGAACCACTAGTACCAGCTCTACAAGACTAAAATGTTTTAGCTACAATACTAAAAGTAATCTGTACTACTAGGTGGCAGTTAGATAGAGCAATCTCCCCTTGATTCAGTTTTTGGCACCAAATCATGTGAATACTTCAATTACAACTTCTGCTTAACCCAAATTTCATGATCTCTACAGACAGAGGCCTCGCAATACATATACAAGCCAGTGTTCTACCTTGAATCAAGTTGGAAGAGTGTTCTCTTCAAATTCCTTTGTATACTTCATCTATAAATTTCGAACTTTAATGTTTTTTCTTTCTTTGATGACACAGTTTCTAACTTTTCAGTGTCATCACTTTGCTGCACTTACACACTTAGGCGCCCTTGGTACGTACCTGCACAGGTCGCAATTGCATTGCTGTAATTGATATGTGCAGATCTGGTGTGAGATATAGGAAACTTATATAATGGTGCAGTATAAATTTATCCATGGTTGTATCCATTCAGGTGACTTTACTATATTAATCAAGTATTGATATAATATTAGCGTCCACTTCATACATATATACATGACAATCAAATGATTCTACCTGTATACTCTGTCATTTGTTCTTTTCTACAGGTGACATTGTTTTACAATTGATATTATAGCGTCCACTTCGTAAGTATAAATAACGACGCTACAGTGCATTTTTATTTGCATGTATGGTGTGCACTATAGAAAACTCGGTTATATTGCTGTAAAGTTTCTGCTGCAGTTATATAGGTACAGAAATGTTTTATGCATAGTTATTAAATATTACTTGATGCCTGAAGACTCATCATTACAGGCTTCGACTGAAGAAGTTTTCTATGTC
Source organism: Megalonaias nervosa (assembly GCA_016617855.1). Taxonomy (NCBI): domain Eukaryota; kingdom Metazoa; phylum Mollusca; class Bivalvia; order Unionida; family Unionidae; genus Megalonaias; species Megalonaias nervosa. The sequence continues at coordinate 93,519 of JAECUM010002688.1, read as the reverse complement.
CTGCTGCCAGAGTTCTGTTCGCCAACTCCCTGAACAGCTGCCTCTTCTAAAGTTCCAAATTATTTATATAGCCTAGCAGAGTTATTGACTTTCTGAGCTGCTTATATGATCAATTACAAGACCCAAAGTAGCAACCGACTCTTTCTCTCAAGGTTGTATACTGGTTGCATTGCTGACTCGGAACTGGTGCTTAAGAAGGATTAATTGTTTGCGTCAAGGAAGATCACGCCTCTTCTTACGCCTCACATAGGAAAAGGAAATTATAGCAGCACCAACACTTTCATCCTAAATAAAGTAGATTATTAGTTCCGCATATTGAAAAACAAACCTTTACCAAAAGAATTTGCTTCGCATCTCGGCTTATGAAGTCAGTGCAGTTGCCACAAACCTTGCATTTGAGCAAAACTGTTATCTGACTGACATTATTTATCTTGTCATGGTAAGTCTAATGTTTCCTAAATAGCAAATATTAAATATTTAGTTAAAGTCTGAATAACTTGATCAAATGGTTTGACTCGTATTGGTCCATAATCTCCAGTCAACTATCCACTGCAAGTTTCTACCAAGAGAATTATTAAATGTATGGTCAGCATATAACGTGCCTTTCACTGTACTCTTGTTCATATGTTGTTTCTAACCCAAGTTCCCCTGTTGATATTCGGATTCATCTGTGATATTAAATAATGTCATATCAGATCTGTGTAGGACTGAAATGCATATCTATATTGTTTTCTTAGGCTGTGGCTGAAGAAACTGTTCCTGATATAATTGTTCGTTCCTTGGAACTTGTTACGATTGCTGTACCACCTGCGCTTCCGGCTGCCCTCACTGTGGGAGTTGTGTTTGCTCAGAGACGGCTGAAGAGACAACTCATCTATTGCATCAGTCCTAGAAGTATAAATGTCTGTGGTACTATCAATGTTGTATGCTTTGACAAGGTTAGATATTCAATTTAATACATAATATAATCTGTTTTTGAAGATGCTTTCAGCTTCAGAGAACCTTTTGTGACCATAATAATTAAATTTGGCTTTGTTCCATTTTTATATTTATCTTCATTTTAATTTTGTTTTATATTTGTCCGTCGATTTGTTTTAAATTTTATGTTTCATATTTTATTCATTTGTGTAGTTAGAAAGGAATAATTGTGTACGATTCGTTTTCCTCTGATTTACTCTCAGTCAAATTGTGAATCCGCAATACAAATTGTTCAAATCTGTCATTTCTTTTCTTCCTCACAAAGTTTTCAACTTCAAATTGAAATTGTAAGTTATATATTTAAATTAATAAAGTTTCATAGCTTAAAGAAGTATGTCTGAATAGATAGAAAGCTAGTTAGTTATCTATATTAAGGACGCTAGCAAGAAAAAGTGAAAGGAATGAAGAGTATTTGCCATGTTGATTGAATAATTCATTCGTGTTTAGGGTGTGTCAGTGTATGAAAGCTTATCTAGTGCCAAGATCAAAGTGTAATGTACCTCTCCCAGAAACACTGAAGTGCAGCTGATCCAATTTTTTCTGTGCAGGATTTGAGCCACAATGCAATGATTTTTAGCCAGGTAAATTTAATAACTAAATAAAGTTCCATATTGGATAAAAGACAGGCACACTCTATATTTACCAATAATGAATAGTGATATAATCCATTCCAGACAGGTACCTTAACAGAGGAGGGACTTGACATGAAGGCAGTTGTACCTATGTCTAACTATAGGTATGTTGCAGAATGCAGGGTTTCATGTAAGCAAGTTTGTACAGTTCCCCCACAGTATGAAGATTTGAAGATATGCTGCAAAGTGTGTCTCCTTGCCCTCTAAAAGATGCCAAAAATATGCATTGTTTGAAACTTTATTTGAATCTATTGCACATTTCTTTTTTTGCACATTAGTCTATGAATGCCGTTTGAGTAAAATGAATACACCCGTAAATGATCTAATTATCAGATGCGATTGTATGATTGACTGCCTTTCCTATGCATGCTTTGTGTCCCAGGCTTTCCATTTAATAGAGTGGATTTACAGTTCAATCTTTGTTCGCATTTAGATTTGGAAGAGAGATAATTCCAAAGAAGGGACTGAAAGTGTTTAGGATGAACAGCTGTAACAGTGGAAAAAAGTGAAGATGTGTTCCAACAATTTAAAACTAGCCCATATTGAGTTTGTTGGACCCGGTTTCAGATGATTGATGATTTAAATGATGGTCTAAATTGATTCTCTATTCTGTTTTTATAGGTATTGGATGTTGATGTGTATAACGTGCAATTATTATATCAAATATGCTATTTTCATGACATTGTGTGTGATTTATAGAAGCATGAAATCAAAAAGCATCTTTTTCCAGGTTGATCTGACAAAAGGATCAAGGAATTACAGCTGTCTTGCATGTCACATTCAGAACATCCGAAATATTAGATCATAATAGTACTGTTCTTTGATTGCCTTATGTTAATAAATTCAACTTTCTCCTCTGTGTCTGTACAGGAAACACACATACATATGACTGGTTAACTTGCTGTTCTTCTCTGTTACATTTTCGTTTAGGCTCTGCAAAGTACTGTATTGCAGTGGAACAAATATGGGTACCACACCCACAAATGTTGACTACTGATAACTGTTGAATTTTTTACATTGATATGTCCAGGTCAATATGAAATTATGTAGTACCTTATTACTGTACAGTGACGAATGTTTAAATGACTTAGCATGGTGCCTTGAAAGGTAATCGATGCTGGCTAAATTTTTATGTGCCAAACATAATTAAGATGTACTTTGTTGGCAAATCTACTTGAATACTGACAATTGTCTCAGTAGTGTCTTGATAGTCCAAATAAGTGTATATAATTTCGTGTATTTTCACATGACATCTTGGGTTTGATCTTGAATCTGAATGAATATAGTCAGACAGACTGTCAACATGGGTCATGTCAGGAACTTGTACACCTCAAGGAACAAGCTAGTTATCAATGCCTATTGCAGAAGCTCATGGTAACAAAACCACTGTGAGGGAGTTCAATGTAGGAGAGTTTTCTGTTGGGTAGTGGTGAAAAATGGCAGATGAGGACGTATAGTGATTTTTCGAGAATTCTATCAGCAAAGCAAACTTTAACATGGTCCTTAGATGTTGACCAGTTATATTGTTGATGGCAGTGCTGATGAATGCTGTGATGGATATCTCTATTAATTTATAATATAGTTTTATTTATGTCATTTAGGTTTACGAAGTTGATATTTTAGTTTTATACCTTTAGTGACTGGCTTATGTTATACACATGTAGAATTTGATTCATAAATCAGAGAGATTAACTAGCTAAAGCCAACATGTAATTCACTCAAGTACGCCACACATTAATTTGAATGGAAGTTACGTAATTATCATATGAAACTAAGAGTACATTTGTTCTGTAGAGATATTATGTATGCTCTAATTGTCAATTGACTCAATAATTTTAGAAGGTTAAACTTGACAGTTAGATTTTTTCACAATGTATTTAAATGTTCGATATTCTTTTTAGTGATTCAGATATTGTTGATTTGGTGTGCATACAAAGACTATTAAAATAATTAAGGCACCAGATTAGGATTCTTTGGTTCATATGCAGCTCAAGAGTCATGAGAGGAAATCAAGATTTATTTATAGCATGTTTGTTGGACTTGCAGAGTGGAAAATATTTTATTCTGAAACAGACATTATCTTTTAAGCTTCTGTGAAATTATTAAAAAGACTTGAACATTTAATAATTCAGTTAGATTATGGGAAACTTTCAAAATCTTTAGTGAGATTTTACTTCCACCGGATTACCTTGAAGTAAAATCTTTGGGATTTAGAAGTGTAGTTCTTCAGTTGTGCTAGTACATTAGCACATAAACACATTAGAACCTTCATTGGGAAAACCTTTAGATAGTTTCTGGATCTATGTGAAAATGTTACAATTTAGGATCACATTTTAGCAATGTGCCTGCCTGTTTTAGTTTAAAAAACATTTGGTAAACAGTTGCGGATACATAAAAAATTCGTTTTTACATAAATTTTATTTTCAGTAGTTTGGATCACATCTGAATTGTAAATAAAATGCATATGACAGCAGTTTATGGAACGTATGCATAGAATGAATTAAAATGATAAATGTATTAAATCTGTGGATATCTTTAAATAAAACTAGTTAAACTGTCATTGAATTTGTTTACATTTTTGAATGTGAGATCTTGATTTCCTGATCCACTTATATGTTCAAGTTTTATTCAGTTGATGTTTCAGTAATCAGATTTAACACAACAATATATATTTTGCAGGTTTGAGCCAGAAATAGTTGACATGAGCAGGATTCCCAAAGGTCCTCTACATGTAGCCATGGCAACGTGTCACTCACTCACTATTATTGATGGGGTGCTAAGTGGAGACCCTCTTGAGCTAATTATGTTTGATGCTATTGGATGGGTATGTTATCCTTGTTCTTCTGGGTAAAACATAAAATCTTGTTGCTCATTCATAACATACACCTAGCAGTGTACAGTCTAAACTTTGATCTGCTGGACATAATGTGGCAGCAAGACACAGTTTATTCTGTTCATTTCTCTATTAATTAAAGAAAAATAGCATATGGCCTGTACATATTGCCCAGTCAGATCAGGGTCTATGCTGTTCGCTCTTGTAATGATTTCAGATGAGTGATGGAAGCCCAGATTGTTTATGTACATGATGCCCTGACGTGTCATAGCCTATGCTCTTCACTCATCTAATGATTTAAGGAGGAAAATAATGCTGTGTCCAGCTTTCCAAATAGAGGGGCCCACTGTGTCAAATTTATGGGACACTTCTAACGTACAGGGTGACCTGTCTATTATTTTTTCATTTTCCATGCACTTATTACTTACTAATTACATTACCACAATTATGATCATTTACACTGAATTCATTTAAAGTTTTGCAATATTTTAATAATATCTTTTCTCATTGATACATTTCTTTCAGCTGTTTTTTGTCAATATAAGATTTTTTAAAGAAACATATTTTAATAACATATTACCTATACATAACTTCATCAGAGCTGTTAACATTTCAGTTGCTCCACAGTTGTGCCCCAATAAACAAAACCTAATATTTTATTTTGATTATTGTGAAGACAACATTTCATTTGGGATCATCAGCAATGTGAGTTTTCCACTGTTTTGTGCATTATTTACATTTGATTAGCCAAAGTATCACTCCCAGTACAGGTGTCAGTTTATGAGGCAATGCCGTTGTTGTTATTATTAATTCCAAGTTAGTCATTTTCTATCATCTCCTGAAACATATACTTGAATTGATATTGGACAGGAGGACATGGAAGAAATATGTTCAAGACTGGAACGTTTACACGTTTTAACACCTTAGTTTCATTTCATGCATGTAAACATATGCAGAATTGGTAACAGTGTAAACAAAATGCGGGTATCTGTTTGTCAGTGATAGAGAAAACATCCTGTATATGCATGCTATGCGAGAGCAGCACTACATGCCTGACAGATATGAGCAATACTTCAAGATATTCAAAGGTGTGGAAATTCTTTTTTATAGTGGATTTGGGAGATGGGAAGAAGAAAAAGGTTAAATGCAACAAGTGACAACTTGTGCCCTTTTACATTTGGGTTAGCACTGACAGTATGACAAATCATCGCAAGTTTAAACATGTCTCCATTGCCAAAAAATATCAATCAACATTTGGTGCATCAACAAACCTTCATATAAACCCATAACAGCTTACCGATCACCATCACGTCTCGTTATAAATGGATCCGATGCATGGAGGAATTGGCTTCAGTGTGCACCCTGTATTTAAGGCCATTAAGTATTATTGATGGGGCGTGATTTCATAAGTTTCTGCCACTAATTAAATCTGTCTTATTAAGTACCGAGTCACCCTACCATTTCAAAATATCTTCTCTTTATGAAAAGAGAAAGATACTCTGAATCAAGACACTTAAAATCAATTTGCCATGGCATTTAGGAGTGATATTTGAATATGACATACCGCTGAAGGTTTCCTAATGCTGTCAGTGTTCTATATTAAATGAATTCTGGAATTTATGAAATACTGTGTTTGCAACATGAAAGCTAGAAAATAGACATACTGGTATTAACATCGAGACTGATGTTATAAAACTTTGTACAGAATGTGGAATAAAGCCCAATCAGTTTAGTGCAAGTGAAAATGCCTCAGAGAACCTGAAATACCCTCATGTTAGCTGTTTGGTCACATGTTTCATTTATCCATTAATATTGAATTTAATACTGTTGATGCTTTAACTAGTACCACTGCAGCAGCAAAATGTCTCATTGTATATTTTCATTGCTCAGTCCTGGCCTCCAATGAGCTCACTGCCAGATAAAGCCATACAATTTTCCAACAACTAAAACCGATTGCCCAACAAGGTGGAATTTCACTTATGATTTATTCAAATGCCTGCTTCAAAAACACTTGGCATGTCTACACCGTTTTTCACTATACAAAGGCTACCAAAGTTGCAGATGTTTGTCTTCCAGCTGTATTAGATAAGCAGTGGAAGGTATTTCAATCCATGGTTCCAGTGTTATAATCCCTGTTTATGGCTGAAGGGTCTTGCATTCTGTGGAGTATCATAAACTGCATGGGGTGTATCTATTACTTTTCAGCATGTGTTCTTGAGCTGAATGAATCAGACATATCAGCTGTTGCTGCATTCAAACAACATATCCTTCATAACATCCAGTTCAGACACAAGCTTGACATAAATTGAAACATTGCATTTTGATGCATCTTCTTTGACCCAAGGTAAAAATCTTTCCCTTTCTCGGATGAAGAGACAAAACAAATTGTCCTAAAGACCATACTGTCTATACTTCAAAGGGTTTGCTAATTTTCTACACATTTCCTTCATTGAAAACAAGCATATCATTTTTGGTGCGATCCACTGCTCTTAAATGATATGGACATGACATTGAGTAACAGGGGATTGAAACACATTGTCAAAGGAAAAATTCTTCTAATATTGCTGTGGGCAAGACTGTTTTTGAAGACTTTTTATCAGATCCAAAGTGATTTAGTGATGCAGAAATGGACAATAAACTGTTAGATTTATGGGTCAAGAGAGCTTATGGTTGGATTCACAACTAAAATGATACAGCAGTTGCTGACTTCTCTCATAATATTTTAGCATATAAAATTATGTGAAAAATAATTATGCAGCTTTACTCTAAAACAAATACATAAAAAGGTAAAATTGCTACAATCAATAGCATATACAATCAATAACATGTACTACACCACTCCAAAATTTCCAGGCAGGACTATATGTATGTAATCATAGATAATTATGTATAATTTATAGTACACTGCACTGAGTGATTTTGATTTTGACACTTGTATAGTGACAGCCTAAACAGCAATAGACATTAAGAGGTTAAACAATGTGAACATCGATAGCATAAAATTAAAGTTACTAGCTGGGGATAAAGCAATTCTTGTTGTGTAACAATTGCATGCATTCTCCTTAGTTTTTATATCTCAGAAATAGATGCAAAGTTTTCCTGTTGATGTGTATATATTCAGAATACAGAACAAAACGATCTTTTTTTATGGAAACCGATATCAATTGATTTGAATTCGTTCAAGCATTTTTTTCAATGTATTTTTGAAGCAAGCATTTACTTCTTCGGGGTGGCATCATCTAAAAGTCTTGTGCATATATGCGTCAGCTGCTCATATATATCTAATAAACATAACTTGTCATTCACCTGCACTCCTCAACAGATGCCATGTAAAGGAATCCTCTTTTTCCTTCAAACGATCAAGTATTCTACAAGGTTACTCACTGCAGAGAATTTAGTAAACTATGATAAACTTAATTCCATTTCTTAGTTCATTGAACATTTTGAACAGGGATATTTTAAACAGCTTTCACACTCAGGGTTACATCATATTAAATAAGTAGTGTCAGATTCTCTGTTTTGCCTTGTTTGCCTTTTTGGGTCCTGACCAGCAGCCACAGCCTCTGTCCACCTTGACTTGTAAAGCAAACAATATACTATTTGCAACCTGTGGATGATTAATCCATGAAAGAGAAGATTGATTTTATTCAAATTTTATTGTCTGTAAATCCTCAAGATTCTTTTTTTTTGTGCCCGGACTTGTCAGCAATTTTCTATTTCCTCCAGTACTGTCTCGAATATAGAGCCATGCTAGCTATTGTATCTTCAATAGCCACCGAATAGTTTATTAATCGTATTGAAACTGCTTTGTGCTGTTTCATGCAAATCTGAATAGGCACATACTTGAGAATGCAATCAAATCTAAATTAATTTGCTAACAGCACCAGAGACACCAGTTACTATCCATATACCTCCGACAATAATTTCGATAGGTGCATCTACGATAGTTGTTGTTGCCGTGATTCCAGCCACACGGAGACCGACAGATGCTGCAGCAAGACCACAGAGAGCATCTAAACCAAACAAGTGCGTTTGTATTTCATAGTCAAGTTCTCTTGGTAATTTCATCTTGCAGCTGTTTCTCCACTTTGATTATTTTTTCACGTTGGTAACATTCAGGGTCCATCATATTTATTATATTAATAATACAATCGCGTGGTACAATTGCATGACTGGCAGACCCTGTTGGAACGCATTATGTCAAAGTGCAATTCGCACACGCACTTCTAGCTAATTATTCTTTCTTACTGGTATAATTGTCATACAATTGTAGAAAACCTCATTTTAGGGAAGATTTAAATCGACGGCAATTGTGCGTTCTTTTGGTCTATCACCCTTGTCATTTAAAAACACACTGATTGGAGTATACTATTTACATTGAACAGTCGTCATTACCCTTTATGGGTAACATGGACAAGTGCATCCTTGCTGAATAATGATCAAAATATTTTTTGATTCAGTTAAGTCAATGTTGGTGGAAAGTATTAATTGGTTTATGTAACCAGTTTGTAATCATCGGTGTATTCTGCTTCACCACTGTAGAAACTATCCCACAGTGTTTTTGCACTTGGTGTTGTAATCAACGCTTGAGCATCTTCACCTACATGTGCGATGATTCCATGTTGACTTCGACTTTGTTGTGGTTCATTAGGTTGGTTTTAGTAGCCAATTTCTACTTGACCCTTAACAAAATTATATACCAGTTTTAACAAGATTATATACCAGTTCATATGAAGGTTTGGTATAACCATATTGATGCAGATACGCATTGAGATGTGGAGAAAATTGCTACCAATTCTAGCATTCGCTGCCAGTTGAGCCAACACCCTGTAGGTAAATTCGGTAACCTCGTCGCTGCGGTATTACAAAATGATACAACTGATCTTAAACACAAACACGAAGGATGGTTAAGTATCCGACCGGATATCCGTTGCGTCCTTCAAACTGAATTTCATCTCAGGCCTCTAATGGTGCTGATAATGCAACTGTGTAAACAATTGTATTACCCCTCTCGCTCTATCGATACGTGTTATTAGTATTACAAAATCAAGGCTAAGATGTAGCTTATCATTTATCAACATTCCCATTTGACCCCACGTACCTTTACTTCCAATTATGATAAACAGATATGATCCGGACTCTCACACCTTTAAGATCTGATGCTCAAGTTTATGAAAAACCCATTTGCACCATAACGGAGAACAAATCGACCATTATCTAAAGTGAAGCCAGTTAGTTCCTCTCCTTCTTTGATTAATATACCCAGAATGTGTTGCATTGAAGTTATTACATATGGTGGTGTGGGCACATTAGCTTTTTGTTCATTGATGCATTGTTTCATTGTAGCATTAGTGGCATCAGCATATTCGTTGACAAAAGCAATCAACACACCAGTGTCTCTGATTCCATCATTTGCAGTCACCTCAGTCAGGTTCTTTTGCGACAGCGACTTATAACTTAACAATACTCTCCTGAATGTCAGAATTAGACATTTTGAGTTTACTAGTGTGATCTTCAAAGATAACAAGGTCACATAGATCAACGCAGCAACCTTGCTGGTAAACTCAGTCAAATCTGATTTGGTGGCAAACCTGCTCAGATCCACATCAATACAACATTCGGCTGAGGAACGTCTGTAAATGTTAATAGCAATTTCTATAATATTAAACGTACTTTAATGTGAAACCAATACATTTTTGTTGGGTTGGTGAATGCTCAAGTCCATGCAGTGCTTCAAAAACAAGATGACCCAATGGCCATGTGTTTGTAATGGTATAGTCGAATAAAGCTGTAGTTTTTGTCTGAGGAAGGCTAGTGCCATTCGTTAAATGATCAACAACTTGACTGCTTTTGAAATAGCGAGTAAATCAAAACTGGTCAACAACGGGTAATCAAAAACCTCTTCTCGACGGTATTCGACGATTCATTCCTGGTAATCGAAGGCCGTTTCCTTCTTTTTATAGCTGTACCAGGTCTACGATATGCTATGCGATGGCCAATTGCCTTTATCAGAGCCATTCCGGATGCAGTTCAGGCAGCCCCTAAGCTCCAGAGCTGGAGCCGCTGCTGCTAACAATGCTGGAATCGCTGTAAGAAATGGAAATATTCAACCACACCTCGACAGATGGCATCCCCTCCAGTCGGGTTAAGTATACGCTTTCTCACATACCTTAGGGAACCCCAAGATGATAAGGGGATTTACCTCCCTCCATCTCAAACCTATTCTCCTAAGGTATTATGATTGGGTAACTGACTTTTCCGCCAAATCTTATATGCAAGGCGAGTTCACTCTGACCAGCTGCTACAAAGGTCAGCAGACAACTTCTAGCTCCCTTTAGCTAAAAGTATTATCTGGGAGGGCTGGATTTGTGAGGTAATAGTAGTTCTTCCAGGTATTATGATTGGGTAAGTATTCTCAAAGAAACATATTTTACCAGGAAGATTTGGTTTATTTAGAAGTTTCCTGGAGACCATTTAATCTCAGAGAAACTTCATTTTCTTATAAGTGGTCAAATACCATTTTGTTATGCTCTTGATTATTATCTCGCGTTATAAATTTGAGATGCCACAAACACGGTTTTTGATGTGACAAGACTATGTTGGGTACCTCTCTGCCATGTAAAAGGTTCCACGCTGTCAGTTGGTGAATGTGGGTCTATGGTATGTGTAGGAAACGACAGCATTGACGCGGTAACAGATTGCATAAATGATAACAAACATGATTATGTAGTAGTGAGGGGGTTAGAACAGTCATCCACAAAATAAATTTTGGGTGTTGGAAAAGTGAAGCCCGCCTTGTAAAAGTTATCAAGTGACGCAAATGTCATTTATCGGATTGCTCAAACATTGTTGGCTTAAACACGAGCTGTGGGAAATTTACTTACCAGTACCAAGAAAGATTTCACGTTCTTGGCTTGATGTCCAAACACCTAATGAACTCCTTAGATTAATCTCTATATTTTCAACATGATCGTGTATGTGATTGACAAGGTCGATTGAACACCTACAAGTACGCGCTAGCCATTGCTGATGTTGTCAGCAGATACAACGACGCAGAGTCATTGACGTCAAAATATTTTGCAAGTGATGCAGATGCATTTCAACGTATTTATGTACGCGGACCAATGGCATGTCTATGATTGTTACAAATGGATCTTGGTAAAGAATATCTCGGATCTGTTGCTGCACTATTGTTCAAACACCCTGTGCTAGATCGCGTTGGATATGTCAATATTCATCCTGTCCAATCTATTGTGGAACGGTTATTTGGTCACAAGTATATGCAGGAAATTGACGAGATGTTAACTCAGCTTCAGGGAAGTAGCCTCTCTGCTGCCTGATGTCACGAATGGGTAGAATGACATCCATTAGTCACAGCAGCACTAAATAATGAAGTTACACATACGATTAGATCAAAATCAGCTGATATGATTCGAGAAAAGATTGTTAAATTTTACTCAGAAAATGATTTTACAGCCTGATTTGCTACAACCACTCGAGAAAAGTTTGTTTGGTATCTGCATTTAACAGGAGAGTTAGAAGGTGGGCAATGTCTTATTACTCACCCAGTATGGTCTGTCGATGTGTTAACGATTTTGATACGGATTGATACTCCAAGACAACGAACACGCTACCGTTTGGAGTTTATTAATAAACAAAACAACAGCAAACCCACCAAGTTGAACAATGGTGCGAGAGGAATCGCAAGTTGTTCCAGCGAAAACACAACTGCCACCAAAATTTGTTTTGATACACTAATGCCTTAGAGTACCATATATACTCGCGTATAAGCCGAAGAATTTAGGAAAAAAATAAAGCCTTGAAGAAGTGGGGTCGGCTTATCTGTGGGTCATGCAATTTTTCCTATTTTTACCTAGTCAAGTTGGGGGGTCTGCTTATATGCGAACGGGCTTATACGTGAGTATATACGGTAACGTAAATCAGCCGTTATTTGGTTCACAACAGTGTGATGTCTAAATGCTTAAGTGGTAATGCCAATTGGGAGTATTTCATCACCTGGTATGAAGCAGAAACAACCTCAGTTTAGTGCATCGGCAAGCACACATGTGAATGTGTGCGAATTCACGTTGGTCTCGAAGACATTCCACATACATGTCATGTTCCAGATGTGTCTGCACAATAACCACTGGAACACCTTTTGCCATTTTAATGTTCTTAGAGCAACCAACAACAATCAAGTAAATGTCTCACATACTCTTCAACTGGTTTACCAGAGCACTCATCCTTGAACTTATCAACGTATGTTCTTTCAGATAATCGCTGATATCAAATTCGTTTAAGACTAAACATAGTTCGGCCATGTCCATGTACATATCATTGGTTATTATGTGCTTAAGCTGCGAGTCAGTGTCGGTGTACAGCATCTTGTCCCGATCCTGGTAAGCCAGTTTGACCTTGCCTTGAGCTGCTTTGACAATTCCAATAAGGACGAAGGTGCATAGATCGTTTTGTGAGCATTCATTTTGATTTCTTTACGTCAATGGCAGGTCCACCATCAAGGATCTTTCGAGACTCAAAGAATGGGTCAGCAATGAACTTTCAAAGTTTGTCTTGCTCACTGTCATGGACATGATCGACGAGAATCCGTTATGCAGATTCTCCATGGATTTTCCAAACACAGCAAGCAGCAGGGAGGGTGGATGCTACAAAGTTTTCAATTAGAGATTACGCTGAAAACTTAAGTTTCCTATGGAGACGAAAATACAAACGTCAATAATGTCAAAACTGAATCTCTAACCAACCCAAAACTTTCCTATTTGGGTTAGCTTATTTTTGGTACTTTATTTTTTGACTTTTGTGTTTTTGTTTTTTATGGCATGTTTTGTTTATGTAGCCGCTCATTCATTTTTTGTCATCACCCTCCCTGCTGCTGTGTGGGTTTGACTTAATTAAATCATTATTATACCAATAATGGAATCTCATGTAGCTAGATCAGCTCGACAGTGACCAGAGTCAATTAAAAAATATGTCCCTGTTCGTGATATTGTCAAGCAAAAATTGCAAGAATGTCAACAAACACAGGAAGAATTTGCAGAAGAAACATAACAGTTATTTAAACCGGTTACAGAGGCTACCAAAAGTATTCTTCCTGCGTTAGAGCAAACTGCTACAGCAACTGGAAAAATAGTAGAGAGAACTACAAAAACAAAAAAGATCCTAAGAGAACTTCCAGGTGAAATAGCTGCTGCTCAGCCAATGTGAGAAATATTTGAAAGTATTGACCAAGATCGTGCTGAAATAGGTGATATAAAGGATCATACACCAGAACCAGAACTAAAACCAAAACAAGTAAGGGCCAGAACTGAAGTGAATGATAAATTTACCGAAAGAGGTATTTCCTTCATAAAAGATATCGAAGTGGTAAGATTACCTGCGCTTGCCGTGCACAGTTTTGATCAGAGAGAAAAATTTCTAAAACTCGAGTACGCCGATGATAATGTAAGTTGAGAAACCTGATATAAATGGATATTTCGCATACACCACAGAGTTGATCAGGCCCGAAATAATGATCAAAGATATGTTGCATTTGATAATGGAATAAACAATTATCTTAAACAGTTACAACAATGACAACAACAATGACAACCGCTCCAAACAACAGGTAAGGAAAAGGAATGGCAGGATTCAAGTTCTGAAAGTGCCACTGGAAGTGGTATTGGTACAGGTACCAGGGGAAGTGGTCTCATTACCTCATACCCCAATAACACCCTTGCCGATGTTAAATGATTAGAAATTCTGTTTGGCGGGAAACAAGCTGGTAATAATTCCCCAGAAATCATGAATGAAGCAACTGATATTTGTCAAAGATTATTTACAGGCGGTATTATGGATATTAATGTTTATCGATCCCTCATTGATGAAATCGCCAATGATTACCACGGTGATTAAGAGTATTGGATGTGGCTTAATTAAATCATTATTGATATAATAATGGAATTTCATAGAGATAAACTAGCTTGACAGCGACTAGAGGCAATTAAGAAATATCTCCCTGTCCATGATTCTGTCAAGCAACAACAAGCTCATCAGGAGTCTCAGGTGGAATTTTCAGAAGGTGCAGAACAATTATTTAAACCAGTTACGAAGGCTACCAAAGATCTTCTTCCCGCATTGGAGAAAACTGCCGAGGCTACAACTGCAACACAGCAGGTTATCGTAATATTACCAGAACAAATTAAAGAAGCTATGGAGCTGCTGATAAAACACGTGCTGAAATTCAAGACGTTAAAGATATCTTCGAGGATCTGTCTAAACCAGAAATAAAAACTCGGTATTTTAATAAGCAGGGTTATTTCGAAGTTATGAAAGATCCCGTTAAGGTTGCTGCGGTGGGATATCAGCTGCGGCATCAGTTTCTAAAGCCAGAATTTTATAACACTTCAGAAAATGAGTGGATTGCTAGGGCATTTCATGAATATAAGAATATTAAACAAACCAGTCAAAAATATAAAAAGAATATGAGGACTTTGTTGAAAATGTTTATGAAATGAAAGGAAGTGTCGGAATGCCAGTTACATCACCAAGATATCTCGATGAAAGAGACAACCATCACCTGACCCCGGCGCAACTGGAAGTGGTATTGCTACTTGAGGAAGTGATCTTCTCAGTCGATGCCCCAATAATGTTCTTGTCGATGTTGAACGATTAGAAATTTTGATTGGTGGAAAATGAGCCGGTAATAATTCCCCAGAAATCATTAATGAAGCAGCTACTATTTATCAGAGATTATTTACAGGTGGTATCATGGATATTAATGTTTATCGACCTCTCATCGATGAAATTGCCGATGATTACCACAGTAATTAAGGGTATACAATTAGATCAGTGACAAGAAAATAAGATGATTATACATAATACTCACCATGGACCGATCATGGTCAGGGTAATACATTCATGATTACCTACATATAAAGCATACTACGGAGATGGATTTGGTGATATTGTTCATGGTCTATTTAGAAGGATAGCTCCAAAAGCAATACTGATAGCAAAGCAACTGGGAGTGAAAGCTATTGATGTTGTTCGTGATAAAGGTATTGGGGCTGTTGGTGATGTTGCCGGTAAAGCATTCTTGGCAATCAAGGATAGACTAGCATGATTAATATGATGAAAACCTCAACCAGTAAAACCTCAGCCAGTAAAATTACCCAGCCCAGAAGTTATGCCTGCAAATGTTAGTAAAATAATAAATCAGCTGCAAATCAGAAATTAGCAGAGTTGGCTGGTGTACACTATCAGAAAAAGAAAAAAATATAACTGCTAGTCTGATAGCAGGAAGCGGTCTTCGTGTTAGACGATAACTAATATAATAAAATGTTCAAGAGTGTATCTGATCCCGCACTCAACATGGATGCACCAGTTCTCAAAGATGAATCAATACGTGATTATCAGTTTTATTCTTATGATGCACGACAGCCAAATCAGCATGGAAGAATCGAATTACAAGTTCAGGATACAAGTAGAAATTTCTTACCTGCTGAAGCATTTATTGAAGTAGAAGGTGAAATTTTAAAAACAGATAATACTGAATATGGAGCTGATATTAAGGTTGGTTTTGTTAATAATGGCATTATGGCATTGTTTGACAGTTCCATATACATAATTGATGGAAAAAATATTGAATCAATTCACAAAGATGTTGATGTTGCTACAATGATGCTTGGCATTGCAAGATACAGCGATGATTATTCAAGATCAGCTGGTCCGTCAATGATGTTTGCAAAGGATACAACTGATCATCCAGAAAGCAGTAATCATACTACAGGTAATGTAAGAAATACCACAGGAGATGCACAAACTCCCGCAGTACTATCAATGAATGCAGAATTCAACTTGGGATTCGCAACACGTCGATCAATGCTAAAAGGTGACAGTAGAAGGTTTTCATGTGCAATTCCACTATCACATATTTTTGGATTTTGCAGAAATGTCAGAAAGGTTATTTTCAGAGCCAAACACACAGTTGTACTTGTAAGAAAAGCTACCGACAATGATGCATTCTGGCGACCTGCTGATGATGTTGGTAAAGTAATTCTGACAAAACTTTTGTTGTGGATGCCAACAATGACTCCAACAATACCTGAAGAAGAACGTCTGCTTTCTTTCATGTGTGAATGTGGTAAATCAACATTGTTATGGTTAACGACGACCACAGATAGTGTTCAAAGTACAATTAATGGTTTATTCACATGGCAGATAGCATCACAGCAAGGTGCCTTTGCACTGCGACATATATTTGTTGCTTTCCAAGATGCTGCATGAGTAAATTCACAAACACAAAGTACAATGATATTTGACAAACTTTGTGTTACTGAGGTTTCACTGAGAATAAATGGACATCAAGAAGCAGCTGAGGATATATTATTAAATTTTGATCAAAATCGTATAGCACATGCATATCATCATTTAATGTCATTTATGGGACATGATCAAAATGTTGATTCTGGTTTACAAATATCACAGCTAAATTTTACAACTTTGTATCCGATCTTTTATTTCTCACTGGAACACTTGGATTTATTTAGACAATCTGTCGTTGATATAAACTTTTGAGCTTGTGTGGCAAGAGGAGCAATTGCTAATTACAGAGCAATCGCTGCTATACTCTCAGATAAAACAATGTTGCTTGAAGGTGTTGGTGGACGAATGAGAGTCATTGATGCCCCAGTCGAAAACATGTAATTAAATAGCTCATGATATTATAATGTCATATCATCATGTTAATGTTACTCTGACTCCTGGTCAGATTAAAAAGCTACAATCAGTATCAAAAAAGAATTTGGGATTGAAAATATTACTGAAACGAGGACAGATCTCAGGTGGTCCAAATAAATTATCACTGACTGAACGTCAACTCAGGCACTTCAGTGATGCCAAACAATCAAAGACCGGTGTACGACTTGATTTGTCTGCAGGTGCCATTAGCGACATTGCCAAGACTGGTGGTATATTTCCACTTCTTGCAGCTATACCAGGAATCATTGCCACTGCAGCTCCAGCTGTTGCAAAAGCAGTTGAACTTCATGCTGTTGGAACTCCCGCTGGAATGTCATTAAAGAAAGCAACAGGAAAAGGAATAAAAAATACCAAAAAAGGGAAAGGTCTAAGACTGCCAGGAACCCCTCGTTCATGGTACGGAAAAGGTCTAAGACTTCCAGGGACACTTCGTTAAATGCAAAGCGTCTCCTTCCCATGTCCAATTTTGATTTACTTGATGGTGCCACGCAATTAAATATCAAAAACTTCAGAGGCATTTTTATGCAAGATCAATTACCAAAACAACCAAATCATGTTGAGACCAGTATCATCAATCTTGATAGAAGTTCTGGTCCAGGTACTCATTGGGTTGCATACACGATTGATCAATGTGGAATTGTTTATTTTGATTCGTATGGGTTGGCACCACCAAAGGAATTTTTAAAATATGTCAACAGACTTCAAAATATTCCAATCTGGTATTCAACATTACCAACACAGACAATAACTGATCCACCAATATGTGGCCATGAATCACTCACTGTACTCAATGCTATTTCAAAATCTTCCGATGCACCTCATAAAGTTGTAAATGTGTACACGAGTTCTGTTTTAAATAATCACTAATCGTATAATGGTTGATATTTATGGAAGATCCTCTATCAAAGACAAGAAGAAAGAAGATATCGATTTGTCAAAATACGCTACAAAAGATGAACACACCGATCTTATCAATTTATCAGGCGTTGACTGAGATGAAGTTGTCGTTTTTCAGGATAGGTATGGTGTCTTAAGGATGAGTAATATTAAGTGGATCGACAGAATTCGTAGAGTTCTTGGTGCTACCACGGATAATATTCCAGTATTTACTGATGGCGGTAGAATCAGAGACTCAAATATATCAATCGCAACTATCAGAAATGAAATTACAAAAAGTGTTGCTGATCATTTACGATCCACTGGTGATACAATGACAGGTGAACTCAACATGAATGGAAACAAAATCGTTGTTTTAAGAGAACCAGCAAATGATGAAGATGCCGCAATGAAGAAATATGTGGATGATAAAGACACTACAATTGATGACAAATACATTACGAGCCGAGTATGACGTTCACATGAATATGTTTTTAAATATTCGTAGAAATTTTCAAAAACTTAATAAAATCACAGATGATTTCTTTGGAAGTCTAATGGTTGTCGACACAAAACTCTCTGAAATTAATACAAAACTAGAAGATATTGTCAGTGGAATTCCTGATATCATTCAAAAAACTAATCTGATTAAAATTCCCCACAAGCAGATTAACAATATAGTATACACAGTATCATCAGGATCATCAACATGGTCACAGCAAAATAACACTATCAAACATACCACGGAAGTCACCGGTGTGTATAGGCTGTCTGTGTTCAGCGCTGCAAAATTTATGATATTTACCACATTTCCATGGAGTCATTCAATGGATAATTTTTCTGGAGCCTTGTCTATTGTGTTAAATAAAGATGCTGAAGAAACGTTTATACTGGAACCATCTGATAAAAAATTGACCACAGCGTCTTACTGGTGGTGTCTGGAATTTGTCGCTGAAATACCTCAGTTGATTACTTAATACTTTAGGTTATATGATTTCACCAATGTCAGAACTGAATATTATAAACAAATACAGATACGAGTAAGTTTGTTTATTACAGACCCAACTCAAAAACATCATGGACGAGTATACAATAAAAATAAAAAAATACCATAGACGTATCGTTGTTACTGATATAATTGTTTATTCTGCATCTGCCGTAGTCGCTGGAACAGCAACTATAATCGGGTCATTATTAGCCACATACATAATAGCACCAATAATAAGAATTGGTGTTGCAGTTATAACTGGCGTTGCTGGTATTCTTAATGTAATTGCAATAAAGATATGTACATGTGCGGCTGATAAATTACATGAATATCAAATATTGCTATCAGTGGCAACACACGCACATGCCAAATTATCATCGCTGATATCATCAGAGCTCAATGATGGAGCAATATCAGATCAGGAATTCGCGGAAATGATTAAGGTTTACCACGACGTCAGAGGTGTGGTAACTGGAAATCAAAACCCGCCGTCGGTAATATCGACAAAATCAATTTAATTTAAATCCTGATTTAAAATCAAGTAAATAATGATAATGACTATGCCACAAGAACTCCTCCAACAAATCGTCGCTAATACAACACCACCAACAACTATGATGATATCAACGAACTCAACTAATCCTGAATTCGATATTATCTTTCAACAGCAATTCCAGCCAAAGAATTAGCATTAGCACAATTGCGAGGATATCACAGCTGGCCAAATATCAGATCAAAATCATTCGGTGGGTTACCGACAAATAACTCATTAGTTTTTTCTTATAAAAATACATCTGATGGAATTCCAGACTGGCAAGTTGTTGGTATTCCTATGGGCAGTTATCAATTCAAGCAGATCAATGATGAGTTCCAGCGCAGAATTAAATCTATCGCAGGAAAAGAATCTAAAATCGCTATTACGGTTCATGAACCAACATTATCAGCTGCAATAGAAATATCAACACCCGACTACGCTGTAGATATATATCAGTCATCGATCAGAACTGTATTAGGATGGCCAGAGGTAGCACCTGCTTATCATGGACTGCCAGAACCTAAACAAGCTGATTTTACCACAAAGAAAAGAATATTTTTAAAGTATCCAGAATATCGAGAATATTATCGATGGTTTCAAGAGGGTACGAGTGTAACACAAATTTTTATTGCATCTACCGGTGAAAGACTTCCTAAATTTAATTTTCCTATCTTTGGGTTTCATGAAGATAGAAATTGGGTCCTCAACGATGAGATTTATATATTTTTTCCATTAACATTAAATCCGAACACAAGCGAGAAATCGAAAATCTGCGAAATTTATTTTTCAGTGTAACACAATATTATAATGATGATGTAAAACACAGATCATTGAAACTGTACAACATCTAAACTAAGTTGCATCAGATCTTGAATATTTCAACAAAATCATCGTCGAGCATGTAAATTTGGAAACTAAATATTGGCCACCTGTTTACCCACCACTAAAAGTAAATAGTAAACAATTATTTCTCGATCATTTTGAAATAACAGAAGAACAATTACTAAAATTTGTAATACCGGAATATAACTGATGTACTGAGAAAATCAGTCAATGATATTATCGATGAAAATTTTCCCAAAGTCGTTGAATCATGGAGAAAAATAAACCCACTGGTGATTATTCTCAGGCATGACAATGATCCATATGGCGGTGGTCGGCATGTATCACCAGGTGTTGTAAACATCACATCAACGATCGCAGTTAATTTGTTGTGTGATGTTATTGATGGAAGTTATCAAGTAGATACTGAAAAATCCAGACAAGCACAACAGGGATATATATTGTAATACCTAACTCAACAAACCAAAATATTAGGCACTATTAAGAACTACATTCCTTTTCCAATTAATGTGTGAAGATTATTTGATGTTAAATGTTGAGACGTGAGACGATGTTTGACCTACAAGACTTTGGCATATTTGATTGTGTCATTTTTATCTGTCACTGAAAACATCTGCCATGTGTGAATTACTTCTTCCATTCCTGAATGTATGCCACCCACCCATCATTGTTTAGATCACCGTCTGCATCTCTTATAAGTGTGTACTTTGTGTTTTATACTAAATGTAAGTATAAAACCTTGCTCTGGTCCTCGTAATGTCACGCTCTCGTCACGAGTATTAATGAATTCATCAAGGAATTCATCTAAAAGACAAAAACAATGCTACAAGCCCTGGGACATCAACATTAAGTGGAAAGAAGTTCGCATGTTAACAGTTATTGTGCCCTATTCATTTCCATGTTGGACCATGCGTGTGTTGTGCTGGAATTTCACATGAATAGTTTAGGAAATGAATTATCTTACCTTCCATGATTTTGGAATATCAAAGCCAGAAACATGATGTTAGTCCATAAATTAGTGACTTCAACCATCCGGTGAGTTTTGTTGCTGGAACAGCGGAGATGCAGGATAGTGATGAAATCAATGTGCCCGGCCGAAGAATCACATTTTTCTTGTCAGACTTTTGTTGTGCAATAAGTTAGAACTAATGTTACTGTTTTTTTTTGTAAGTTCTTGGTTATGTAGAACTTGTTATTTTACTTTAATGTGCAAAATAGTATGCACTTGATAGGGACTATTTCTAACCATATTACGACTCATTCCATCACCAGTACATTGTGCTCTCGCTCAATTCGCATTGAAATTCACTTGTCCGTTTCATTCAGTTCTGCGTAATTGCAGGTATGAATATACAAATAAAGTTAAAAGTAAAAACGCACACCACAAACATTGAGAGGACAACTTAACTCCGTCTAAATTTTGTGTTCAGAGGGATTTTTCCATGCAGCTTGAACAGTTGACTTGGTTACCGCCATGGTTAGCCCTGAGAAGGACAAACATTGATTGGCTAACTAAGGTCATGTGACATGAATAGGAGTCTATAAATATGAGTGCAAGACAGTGCACTTGCAGATTGCTGTCAGAGCAGCAAAGTTTGAACATCTAAGTAGAAAAGGATTTTGGCCACATATTCCAAATCCAATTGAAAACCATAATTTATATTTTTTTTTACATAACCGATATTAATTTTGGCACTTTAAAAATCCCAAAACTGAATCATATTGTTATGAGAAATTTTAAATAGATTTATTACATGATTGCTATTGAATTTAAATGCTTGATAATTATTATATAAGTAGTAGAAGAAAACGGATCTTCTAGATTTGAGACCCCTCCCCACCTCCAAAACGCTTCTATGTTACATTTTTTCACCAACCTGTAGCTCAGGATATATTTTCTAACATTTTTTAGCTCCGAATAAGGTGACAAAATATATTTGTAGGGAGGGAGGGGTCTCAAATCTAGAAGTCCGCCTTTTCTTCTACTACTGATAACAGACATATTTATTTGTATAAATATTTTACTTACCTTTCGATGACATTTATTTATCCTGGTGAGAATTTGCATGTTTCTGCCTGGAGAAGATATGTACAATAACATAACGAAGCCTCCATTCACCTTAAAAAAAAGTTTCTATGTTGACATTTTATAGCGCAGGAAATGTACATGTTAGTCAGTCTGTGCATATTTTAGACCCCTTCCACCTTCCCCTTTCCCTCTAAAACATAACGAAAATAGTTGGTCATACCTTTCCCTCTGTGTTGACATGTTATAGTGCAGGAATGTACATGATAGTCAGTCTGTGCATAACGTTCAGAAAACAGTCCCGAAATTTCTGGAGGATGACGTAGGAGAATGACACAGCAGAATCTCTGTATAGTGCAGGAAATGTACATGTTAGTCAGTCTATACATAATACTTGTGCTGCGTCTGGAAAGCGGTCTCAAAATTTCTGGAGGATGACGTAGGAGAATGACACAGCAGAATCCCTGTGAATTTTCTCGAAAATCATGTGATCGGAACATTCTAGTAGATTTTTGTGGCACTATAAAAGGCAGCCAGATTTTTCACTCAGCCATTCTGTAAAGATGTATTCGTCGAGATAAGAGGAAAGTGGACATTTATTATTGTAGATAGGTTTTTGATGAAGTAGTAGATATAAATGGTGTTTCTAGACCATACACATGTTAGATAACCTTAAAGAACTTTTTTGCCAATGGTCAAATTTTCAACGGTAGCTATTAAAAATTGTTTGTCATCGTTTTTAAACAAACAAAATTTAATTTTTCCACTCACTTTCCGATGACATTCAAATAGCTCTTTCATTGCTGTTCTGGTGAGAACATACTTACCACCTTTTACAAAAACCTTCGACTTATTTAAGTCTATATTAATTTTAGTATACTTTTCCTGGCTGATCAGATCGTGAAGATTACTATATTTGGACATAAGTTCGTCTCGTAATTTTTCAAGATAATCAAAATAACCAGTATTTCCTGATTTGGTTAGCGAAAATTTTATTTTATCAAATTTACTAAAACAAATACCTGAAATTTCATCATTAAATTCAAACTGTAATGGTTGGCCATTAACCATTAACTGCTTAATTTTGCTATTAACTCCATCAGCTAATGTTAAATTTTTGAACATTATATCTAAAGTTTAGACAAAATTACAAGCGTAATGTCCAATAGCTAGTGTGTTTATCCCATCTTCACAGTAACGTTTGTCATCAAAATTACTTAATCCACATTTATAATTGTATCTGTTTCAAGTTTGTGATAATTTGTTCTAATAACATTTGTCTTAATAAAACTGACATTATTGTTTAGTGCTGCTTTAAAATCATCAAATTTCATACATTTTTTCACATATCCACAAGGAATACCTTTTGCTTTTTTTGTCAGTTTATCGTCATCTAAAATTACAGCATACATTTTACTTCTTAGTCCGACAAACTCCCTAACTGGCACAAACATGAATTTGTCCTTAAATTTACCAATCACTTTCTTGTTAGTCGGATCATGAAATCCACTACTGTCTGGATAGTCTGATAAATCAAATAAGTCACGGTGGTCATAAATATCCTGATAGGCATCCTCACATTTTATATCATAAACTAGCAATCAGTAAACAATAAGTTTGAATCTGGCCAGACTCTCTTAACAAACCCATAGTGAAAATCGTACATCAGCCACTTTGATATGTCCAATACTGACGCACCAACATAAATCGGCTTATTTAACTTTAAATTTGTCTTTTGTCGCTGTATTGCAACAAGATTTTCATTAAATATTTTCATACTGACAAAACCATCATCATTAACTATTTGTTTCTGCGATTTATGTCGTTTACAATTTCAATATTTATGCATTTTCGAATATTCTCCATTGTCTTGCCAAATACGGAATTGTTCATGAGTTTGAAAAAGTTTTTCTCAAATTCAGTCCTAGAGGTAGCATGATGCTTGGTATTTAAACTGATATAATCTGCCATCCAATGAGATTGTTTGAATTTTAACATGCGATGAACTTTCCTTAAGACTAAGCCGTGGTCCACTGCTTGTTTTAGGTTTCTATAGTGCATCACGTAATTTCTTTTCTTTAACAAATTTGGAACTAGCTTATTCACAATCAAATTTTTTGCTGTTGTCGCTGCCTGTTGTTTAGAAGATAATAAACTATAGTCTATTACTCTTGACTCTGCACAAAACAGATAGTCGTTAAGTAGGTTATGAAGTGACTCAGTGTAATCTAGATCAACTTCAACAAAATATGAAATATCTTTTGGAAGATTTTTTTCAGTTTCGCTAAGAAATTGATCTGGAGTTATCCAATGAAATCCACTGCATGGCATCGGCTTTGACATTGCATACCCATACAAACTGACACAGTCTAGACAAATAATATAATTGGACGGTAAATTTTTATCGTGGTTTTTTAGATGTTTATTGTTAGCTACTGCATATTTTTTGTTATGACGCTAATTCCACCTCTGATACCCTTTTCAATAAAATTAAACATATCAATGTCGGTTAAAAGATCCAGTTCTATCTTACTTGTTTTTAGCATAGCATCCCATGACAACCCTGGAGCAGAATAATACCAACAGGGATCTAGTCCACAATTTTCAAGACTAACTCAACGAAAATTCTCGAAAACATCTGCTAGCAATAACACATCTGTTTTCAAATATAAATCATGATAATCACCAAGAGTCCTGCAGTTAAATTTATTCCAAATATCTTGTGCATATTTATACTCATCATCTGATACACCTTCGCCTTTTAGCTGCAAGTAAAATTTGTCCTTGCCATGCAGAGACGTTTCATCAAATCTGCTCCAGTTATCGAGATAATCATATGGAAAGACACCTTTTCTTGTCAGATTGACATAGTTTTCACCAAAACAATCTCGTAGGTTATTAAACTCGCTACAACCTTCAACAAGTTTGTCCAGTGATTCTGACATAAATTGAAAGCTATCAATAAAACATAATTTGCCAAGCGTAACTGACATATATTTTTCAAAATTGTTTGGGAAACATTTTATGCTTTTTAGTTTAGATTTAATTTCCTTGTTGCCAAAAGCCTCTACAATAATATGACTATCATAGCCACGAAAGTTGTGTAAGATGACAGGAATAAAATTTGGAGCATGAAATTTTAAATTGCAACTGTTGTGAGCTGCTCCGCGATATTGACCTGTTACATGACAGTGATCGCGCACTTTATCATCACCTAGAGGTTTCTCACAGATATGACAATGAACTGCATGGTCAAAATCTAGTTGTTATTCTGTTGTTATTTTCATTGGAGCTGATAATTTGTTGGAAATTTTATTAACTTCGTCCATGAGATTTTTTAATAACCACACAGCAGGATTTTTACCACGACATAACTTTACTGGAGTAGACATTTTATCGTTAGCACAACAAACTACTTTGTAGGAAACCCCACAAGGAACATTCTGTTGTATTTTTCTTGTACTTGATTTACTTGGGTTATTTTCTGCGCCAGCTACAGGAATAAGTAGACACTCGAAATCGGCATAAATCACAAATGGGATACTTAGCTTATGATGATCATTTTTAAATTTTAATACTTTGTCTTTCTCTGTTTGCATGGTTATTCTTTGAACGTTAACACAGTATTTGAGATGTTCTTGTAAATTTTCAGATTTAGAAAAACCTTGTAAACATCTGTAACAGAAATATTTTTTTCCATGGTACTTATTATATTGTCTGCCAAGTAACCCGTTAAAATTTTTGATCCAACAGTAATGTCCTTTATAAAATAATAAATTTACAGTTGATTGACTAGCAGTCACTGAAATATATCTCGGGTAAACATTTTCTCGCTCATCTAGTCCAAAAACATTTACCGAAATATCATTTTCTTTTTCAAATTTTGGTATCTGATTTTCTGTCCCTGGAAAAGTTATCCCAGTAAAATCCAATTCATCTTTGTACAGCAAATATTTTTCAACTTGGTTGGAGTTACAACTTTGAGGATGTTCCCTGACAGAATTGCCCTGCAAAAACATTCGTTATCATAGTTTTTGACATTTATACAACATTTTTTGTTTTTAATTTTTTGAGGGAGATAAAGGTGAGAACTTCTGCGAAGTACGTTTTATTTCATTGTGTGAAATAAAACCTCTGTAATTATCTCAAATTTCCAATCTGATCCTGATGCAGTAAATTCCTCCAATTTTTTCCAAATTTCTTGGTGTATTTCATTTACGACTGTGGCAATATTTGTTCCAGTTAATATTTTTCATGATTTAGCTGTTTTAAGTATGGTTCTGCAATCTCGCTGTTGAATTTTGTATTATTTTCAAAAATTATATCAAGTACATCTTTTTGAAGCGTGTGCAACTTTGATAAAATTACATGATACTGTACTATCAGTTTGATACTTTTATGATCTGCAAGTTCTCGAGTTACAATCGGATGTAGAAGATGAAATAAATTTGTGAAGTTAAAATTTGCTAAAACATTTTGATTATCAAATTTATAACTTTTATCATAGCCAGAAAATGCTGCAGCAATTTTTTCAACATTTTCGGATAGGCTCTTCTTAGCAGTGTCTCTCAGTCTTAATATTATATTATATTTTATATATTTAATTGGTTGTTTTTCAATTAAAGATTAGAAATTCCTATAGTATAATGTCAAAAAATATGACAGCGGAATATCACATTCACCCTAAGTACAACTTGTACCTGGGAAATGCACTTGGTTCAGTGATTTGTGTCAGATACAGAGAATCTTTCCAATACCTTTGCCAATTTCATTATTGATGGCACTGTTGTTGCTATGGTTCATCCTTGTGCTTGGACCACTCGTTATCCATGATATAGTAGTTTTAAATCAATTCTTGTCATTTGGCATAACCAACTGCGCACTAGGGACAAGATCTGCTTTAAGCCCAAAGTGGCCAAAGTTTATAATACCGATGTAATTCCGGGAATCAAATTTGTTCACAGTTTTCGAGTGGTTTCACCTGGTTTGCATGTGGTTGGGATAATGCCACATGATTTTCAAATTCAACACTATGTGTATAAATTTTAAATTCAGGTACTTATGATTGCTGTGCTTTTGCCTTAACATACTCAGCAGTATCAGTAGAAATAGCACATGAAATACAGTTTTATTCATCTTGACAGTTTTGTTCAGCCTCAATATGATGACGGTTTTGTTCAAAATCCTCGAATATCGCAAGCATGTCAGATTTTCTTGCAATTCTTGGTATTTATATATTATGCTCACATGCAACTTGTTTCAGTTACTCTGCAGTTTTTGTTACTGTGTTAACATCTGGTGGTGGAGCAGGTTGATTCAGTGCAACTATAGGTCGTTAATAACTCAAATATATCAGCCTTTTGCATACGACTTGATATTTGTGTTCGATGCTTTGTGCAATTTGTTTCAGCTGAAGCACGGCATGCATTCTTGTGTAAAGGGAAAGGATTCTTCTCTAGTTAAGACATCCGTGAAAAACTCGTTTTAAGTTTTGTATGCTGCCTCGATCAGAAACTGCTTTTGCTCTAATACTATCTATATGTTAATTTATTTCGGTATCAGTTTAGTGACAAGAGTCTGTACATCACAGGTGTCTGTGTCAGTTTGTGTTTACGCTCCTGATTCACATATAGATTAACATGGTTGCAAAGTGTATTATGTGATGTTACTCTATGCCACATTTAAAACATGGTGAAGCATCTGGATCAATACATAACACTAGAAGATGTGTTTTACGATATTCATAGTGGCATGTTCTGCCACAATGTTCAGATATAATAAGCCATATATCTTTGAATTTGTTGAGTCCCAATGTCATATAGTTCTATATAGATTCAAAAGTTTTATTCAGTTGAAAAATCAACATCACAACCTTCTTCCATGTTTTCATCCAGACTGACTATGGATATAACTCACAGCTGTTTTATCTCATCCTCCTCATCATATGGTACACTGATACTGAGGCCAATACTGTCCATTATGAGACCTTATGGTAACTCGAAACTTTCAATCAGGGTTTCTCAAATAAAATGGCTTGTTCTTTTAGGTATCAACAGCAAATGTTGCAAATGTAGGTATAAATTCATCTGCAAACATGGATATGTTAATTTTGAAATTTGTAAAAACCTCCCCAAATAGTTAAATTTTCCATAACTGAATATTACGCCAACTCTAGTACAATAAGACTTTGTACATATATATGCAATAACATTGTAGCACTAGAAAATGTCCTCAATAGGTTTTGCTTCCTTGCTTTTAGAAATAGCTTCTGAAAATTGTATTCGGTGCTCACGTCGCTCATCTTCTGTGTTGCTAATATGACATTTCAGACTGAGGATTGGTGAGTTCAGATTCCATTCTTATATTAATACTCAAAACATTTGTTTCATTGATTTGCTCTTGCATGTCTTCACCATTCCAGCCAGAACATTTGTTAGTATCATCACTCGATTCAGACATTATTTCAGTCACTACAGATGTAAAGGGTGATTTAGTCAATGCCAGAGATTACATTTGTTTCTTGCACAATATAATATAATTTGTTTTATATTTTTCACCTCATCAGCATGGCCTAGTTTTTTCCTTTGCATTCCTAAGAGTATTCATAAGTTAACCAATTTATCAGTGTGTTTCAACACAAAAACGCATATGACATCTTAGGGTTTCTTTGATAAATATATATGATGTATTCATACAGTACAGAGATTGAAGTTTCTCTGCCACATGCTTCATATGCCAGTAATTTGGAAAATTAATGCAGTTTTTAAATCCAACCAGAGACTCCTTCAAAATATTTTAAGAAGTAATCTGATTTGTCTGCCATTATACAGCACAGTAATTCTTTAATATAAAAGGAGATTTCTCGCTCGAAGCTGTGCTTTTTGAATTAGGTTTCTGAAATTACTGGCACACGACTTACATTAAGCTGTTTCATGTGAAATTTTACGATCAGTCTACTTATTAAAGATCAATTTTCACTGAAACTTTGACTGGAATCAGCAAAGTTGTGTTTGATAATACGACTCTTTAGCTTTCACAGCCATTGCCAGTGCTAAGATAGTAAATGAACACTCTAGTATTTCAAGTTATGATAGTTTTGAAGACCAAGATAGTAGCCATTCCCCTAATCAGCTAATATCGAAATGACAGCATTTTAAATTACAATTTTACAACATTACTGAGCACATCTACACATGGTCCAGTATAAAATTAGTAATGAAAGAGTACTTTTAGGTCAGCCAGATATTTTGTCAGCTTGATCACAAGAAATATTTTAGGTATTTTTCGATATTATCAAGCTGTATTTTATTATAATCATTAAAGATTTGATAGGTGGTATAATTTCGCTTTGAAGTTAGGTACACTGATATTATTACATTGCTACATTAAACCAAAATAGCTTATACTCTCTGAATTATTATCGCACCTTAATTAAATATATTTTGATTATAGCTGTACCGAATTATAACTGGTTTATGTAATTACATCAGCGTACTATGTAAAGCTTGATTATCGATCGATACAGCACTAGCTGCTTAGTAGCCTCCTGCCACTGAATAATGATACAGTTCGCAGCCTCAGGAACGTGTCTGCGTTTGGTCACATTAGTGAATTAATAATCCACTGGTAGCATATTGTATATAGCTAACTTGCCAAGTCATGGGGGATAAAGGAAGTGGCGACTACACAGGAACCAATAAGGCAAGAAAAAGGTAAAACAGACCATCTGATGCTATTAAGAAGCATTGATTGAACATAAAATAGCATAATTTACAAATATGTCTGACGTTTTATTGACAAAAGGAATGAATTAGCAACAAATATATTTGTGATATCAAATATACATATATGTTGTTGTAATTTAAATATGGTTTACCTATTTTGCAATGATAGATTATTAATATTAAGAACAACAAGACAAATTGTCAAAATTTAATGCCGGAAATAAAATTCTGAGCTGTGGAATAGTTACATTAAAATCTGAATGCCAAAGATTTTATTAACTGTAGAATTATGCTTGTACAGTGAAATCCTTCACTTGCTAAAATACTGTCAAGATGCAAACAAAAACCAAGAAATGACAGGTGTTCTCTTTGCAGACATCATATCTCAAACACAATTCAGCAAATATTCTGCCACAGAATTTCATTTGGATAACACATTGAAATTTATAATTGTGAATCACTTGCTATCAGAAAGAAACATCTAATGATTTGACACATCGAAGAAAACATCACCCTCACCTTTGCTTAGCAGTTGTTCATTGTGAAAATATGGGGTTCCTTCTTGTAGAACACCAGTTAAGTTTTGTGTTTGATTTAACAACACACAAGCAAAACGCAAGCTTGCTATAGTTAACACTTTTAAACTGACACTGATGTCATGTCTAAGTGCACCCTGATAACTCACAAACCCACTTGTAATCCAAATGCAAGTGTGGATCACATTTGTTCCTTATAGAAAGGGCTAGCTTTGTTTAACAGTTACAAAATTAAAATTTTAAAACAAAACATTTTATATTGCTTGTTTAATAATTGAAAATGGCGGTTTGTATATATCAATTTGGAATCAACACAATGAACATTTCAAATTTTAATAAGAAATGATATTTTCTGTAAGATGGTCTTAAATATATTTCCCCAATAAGTGACACAATATACACGGAAATACCAACTAATGACACGTTTGTCAATGCGTACAGCTGGCAACACTGAAAGAAATAAATACCAATTAAAGATGCCTTTTCAAATGAAATTTGTGTTTTACTTTCTTTTTTAATTTGTTTCTTTATAACCATTACAATTGGACTTGTGTT
Source organism: Megalonaias nervosa (assembly GCA_016617855.1). NCBI lineage: Eukaryota > Metazoa > Mollusca > Bivalvia > Unionida > Unionidae > Megalonaias > Megalonaias nervosa. The sequence continues at coordinate 62,237 of JAECUM010002688.1, read as the reverse complement.
CTTCTATTCAAACAGGAGTCTACCAACACATCATGCTGCCTGCTTGCGCTTATGTGAGAACCTAATTGAGAACGTATTCATCATTTAAGCTAGATTTATTTGGACAACTGTTGTTACTGCAATTATCCTTGGGCATGACAACACAATCCAATTGAAAATTTTATTGTCTTAATCAATTACAGGAAATGTATCTTTCTATAATGGTAGTGCTGTCCGAGAGTAAGAGATCAAACAAATAATGTGGGTGTGGTCATGGATCCCATTACATTATTGTAGTTTTGTTTATGTCCTTGCTACATGAATAATTTCATTTACTTTAGTTCCGGGCAAATTAGCACCAGTTATTCTGTGATTTCACATCATTAGATACCCTTGTTTTGTCTTTATATGCACTATTATGACACAGCCTTATCATAATCTCCCTCAGCATATGGCTCCATGACTTTTATGTGGGTCATGTCTGTGACTGGCATGAATAGATAAAGAAGAGTGCCATTCCTAATGTTTGAATATATCATCCATTTGGATTAGAAAGGTTTAAAGTTGACATTTTCTTGTTAGATGCATACCAATAAATTTTCATATCATCTGTTGCATGAGGTGAATACAGGTCTTTCCGAGATATCCATCCATATATTGTATAGAAATCCTTTTATATGGTTTTATTTCTTCTCTAAACATTTTGAAAAACTGGATTGGATGTCTGGAGTAGAAAATCCAGATCAGTGTTTTATAATAAAAGAGTGAAACAAACAATCATGTAAGAATGCATTTTCATGCACATTTTAATGTAAATATGATTTGTTTTACTTCAGGGTTCATATAATGGGATAGGTTAAACCATGAACACACAAAAACAATATGCAACCATAGTGCTGATGTCTATCTCCTCAAAAAAGTGTCATATCATTATAAAATTAACATGCTTAGAATCAAAACTCATTTTATTTAAGGATACACACTTTCGTAGAATCATAATGTAATACAAAGCACAATATGGTTTGATCATTACGTATGATATCATAGATGTGACACCACCTGTTACCAAATAGTGTCCGTTCTAGGACGGATTGGATAGAAAATAATGGTTGCAACGTCTATTTCGTATTAAATAATGAAAAATGAATTTATTAATCACATTAACAGTTCTTAGATCATAAAGACAGCAGAAAAAATTGAAAAATTAGTTATAATCCACAGTAAATAGGATGCGCTGGCTTTTTGTCATGTGATTTTAATACCTCTTATGCGGAAAACATTTACTTACAAACATACGTTTTGTTCAGTATTTTATAGACATTTGGGATCTTCATCTTGTGCACATTTGATGAAGTTTTAAATGTAAATCTTGTTTCATTCATTTGGTGATGAGGGGGCATATTATATTATGAAGTTTTCTATCTCTTGGTGACAGTTCACTCTTGATATTTCCTTGTCTGGGCCATAACATGGTAAAATTGGGATAAATTTTCATGAAACTTTGCACAAGTGCACATCATGGTAAGATGTTGTTTTCTTGCATACCACAGACAGACCTCCTACTTCAAGATCAATGCCACAGCACGGAAAATGTAATTCCATGACACTTAAACCATTTTAACCAGGTATGCACTATGACTAGACAGTGAGTAACAAATGATTGTCAAGCCCCCTGCTTCAAGGTCAAGGTCGAGGCAAGAAAAATAAACCAGGGACATCTATCCATTTGTGAATATGACTTTTGAATTTGAGAAGGTATTTTAATGAAAATTTAGCCATTGTATCTATTCACTTGATAGTGTAGTACATATTTAATCATACCCCCTAGCTCAAAATCAATATCAAAGCAAAAACACTAATTCAGTGGCCAATTTTCTTATCTAGGCTATCACATTTAAACGTTATATATATTTTGACCAAACGTACGACAGGTTTACACCTTATGATATACTAGTTCAAGTTCATGCTGACACATCAAGGTCATAGGTGGGTAAAAAGTCATAAGATTTTCATATCATGTGATTTTGGTGGTACTAAGGTTCATATACTTATTTGTGTAATGACCTTTCTTTGTTGATTGATATTGAACTAAGAGCAGTGAAAGAAAATGCATACCAGCCCGTATAAATATTTGTGATTTTGGTTTGCATAAACCATTAGCAAAGTATAAAAAACATGGTCAAAAGTGTAATGTTTCAGCATTTCGCAAGCATTCTTTCTTAACCAAATATTGTTCTCGGCAGAAGTTTTAAAACACCATTATTCTGACAAAGAAAATTTGCAACTTATCCCCACAAGTATCTTGTATGAAAAATTGAACTAAAAAAGCATTAGCAATGTTCATGATAGAGAAAGAATCTCAGACGTTCCAAGAATTTTATTAAACAAAAATCTCCTTACATTATGAAGTAATTCATTCTTTACACCGCTGTTAACTCTTAAAGACCAAATCTACTTGAGACAAAGTACAGGATATCCAATAATAATACAGCACAGGCATCTTAGTAAACTCCCTACCTGAGATCCGTGCTTTCTGAAAAGCATAAACATCCCAATCAAGATAAGGAATTATTCCCAAGTTGCTAATACTCTGTATTTTGCTTCATATGTATGGATGAGCATATTCATTGTTTTAGGGTGTCAAGGCAGATTTGTTCTCTAACTAATGGTATCACCCTCCTTTAAAAAGTTATAATTATATTTTTCCAATTATTACTATAAATAACAATGAAGAAACTTTGATTTAAAGTATAGATGTCTCTCCATCATATAGTTACCCCATGGTCAGCTATATGAATCTGCTTTGTACTATGTTATATTTAAAATCAGTTGTAGAACAGTTGGCATAAACAGTGATAATCTGGTACATGATTTAATTTTAGAACTGGGTCTGTGCTATTTGGTAGTTGGATGCGCATTGTATACATATACTTTTGTTCATTCAACACCGTGAATAGAACAGTTAAAATAACGTGACCTCACCTCTAAGGTTGTTCACTTCTGTCGTAGCTATGAACAGTGTTACATGAATACTGTATATGAGTATCATCCCAACATTTGTACATTCACTTTAATCCAAGATTTTTAACAGTTTGTGTCAGGTGAATGGTACTAAAAAGTGTATATATACCTTTATAGCAACTGGAAGAGCCAGGCCCAGAGGAAACAAGATTTGACATGATCTGTCCTACAGTTGTAAGACCCAGACTACCACATGGTGTGCAAAATGCAGTGGCTAATGATTCATACATGGTAGGATGAGTTGAAAATATGCATATATAGAACACCTCTCTGATAATGATGGGAATTGCAGATTTTCTGATTCACACTTAAAATTTGGCTAAAAAGTGAGAAATACTGAAAACCTACACAAACGATGCAATAGGTCAGTTTTCTTTGCTTACATTAACATAAACCCATTTTGCTCTTTCATTGAAATCATTACAGCTTTTACAAACTTTACTTAAACATTTTAAACATGGACAGGGAATTAAATTAAAATACTACATTAGTACAAATAATGCCATTTATGTACATTATTTATCCAATTCTTGATGGTATGAGTCCCACCCCACGTTTCGAAATGTGGGCACAATTTTGCTAACATAGATGTGTGTATGCATGATTATTGGCCTCCTCACTCGTTGCACCCAATATTTCATAGAAAATGGAGATGTTAAGCTGTAGTTTTCTGTTTGTCTATTCGTTTGTCCTTCTATCTTTCTTATGATCCTGTAGCAGATATAGAATTGTTTTAGATTTTTTTAACCCACTCCATAATAAGGATTTGCCATCCATCACAGTGGACTGGGCCACCAAAACTATTAGGGAACTAACATGTTGGCAACTAATTGATTTTATTAACAAAAATAATATTTAAAAAACAGTATACTGAAGTATATAAATAAGACATAAGAGTAAAACTCAAGTTTATGGCTGCTGATTTCAAGCAGGGGCAGTGTTAGCAGATGTATTGGAAAGGTTTGTAAATCGCACATGCAGAAGCTATAGGAATTAGGAGGAACATATGCCTACATTAAGTGCGATATAAAGCCAAAAGTAAACTGTTCTCTTTGTTGGCATTTTGGAGCTGTAGTGTTGAAGCTATGTCAAAGAAAAGAGGCCACTTTTGAGTATGAACATTAACATCTTGGGGGCGAGTGCAGTGTAACTTTTATGTTAGAGATACATATGTGTACCCCTATTTAATGGTATACATATATAATCATTTTATTTAGAAAAATGAACCCCTCATCCAAGCATTTGTGAAGGATGAGGGGCATTATTGGAGTAAAGCTGGAGGCTGAGCATGTATACATAGCATGTTACTCTGTCATTGGCGGAAACAGGCACTCTTCAAAGAAAAGGAAACTTTTATCAGTCACACGACACGTCACCTGAAGTATCCTATATAAACAAGCCACCTGCATGAGGTATCTCATAGTTTAAAGTGAAGTGTTTTGTTGTCTATATAATACAGGGAGGGAAAACCCCAACTTGCAACAAAGAATGGGTGGGTGTATACATGCTCAGCCTCCGGCTTTTCTCCAATAATGCCCCTCATCCTTCACAAATACTTGGATGAGGGGTTCATTATTTTTTGTAAAGCCTTCAGCCTCACATGTGCACATAGCATCTTTAAAGATAGATAACAAAACATCTGCTAAAAACATGAACAGGAAAAAGGTAACACATGTTAGCCTGTAAACCAAAATCAAATGAAAAATATTATTTATATGTTATTAACAATTGCTTCAGCGAAACCCTTGCTATTAGCCTGAATATCACTTAGGTAAAATTTGTGAAAAGTCTTTACTGATGTCCAGTCTGCTGTTTTCAATATATTGTATAAGGAACAACCTTGTCTGAAAGCAGCTGATGCTGCAGCAGTTCTGTAAGAATGAGCTTTGAATTTAGATGTATCAACTCCTGATTGTTCTAAAACTATTTTTAACCATCTTGCAACAGTACTAGATGTCACAGCTCTGTAGGGTTACAATAAGATACCAGAACTTGAGTAGATTTCTGAATATTGTTAGTCCTGTCAAGATAATGCAATAAAGTATGCATGGCACAAAGCTTGTCATTCTTATAATATAGTAGTTCCAACTGGAAATTCTTACATTGTCTTGAAGTTTTCAACAAATCTGAAAAAACTGAATACTATTTTATCTGCCATACAAGTCATGTTATGTAAATTCAAAGATTTTAGAGTTTGTGCTCTTGGAGCTGTAGATAAAGCAATAAGAGCAACCAGCTTCATTGTTAATAACCTTAGAGATATAGTTTCCAAAGGAAAAAGAGTACACAGGTATTTTAAGACTAGGTTTACATCCCAAATGTCAACATATCTTAGTTTTGGTGCACTTTTGTTAAACAATCCCTTCAAATATCTAGGAATCAACAAAGGGTTGAGGCACCACTCATTATCAAACATTCTCAAAGTAGTAAGTAACATAGCCTTGTGAGTATTTACGACTCTATAAGACTTACTTTCAGTTTCCAAAGAATCTAAATAGGAAATAACTGTTACCTCAGAGACACAAAATTTATTAATTTCCCTGATCTGACACCAAAAATTCCATTTTTTCCATGCCAAATTATATTGTTTAGATGTTTCTGGTCTCCATGAATTGTTAATGATGTCCACAGCTGTTGTTGAAAGTCCTTGGTTTTGTGCCTTGGAAGTCTGATTGGAAGAAAAATTAAACAAGGCGAGAGTAAAGGAAGCCAGAATTGTGATGTCCAATGTGGAATAATTAAGAGTGCTTTACTAACATTATCAGCAATAATTTTATGCAATATTTTCCCAACGAGATTAAAAGGGGAAAAATGTATGGCATTAAATCACGCCAGGAGAAAGAAAAAGCATCAATTTTAAAAGCACCTGGTTCTGGAAACCATGAGGCAAACTTCTTTAACTGACAGTTTAATCTAGGTGCAAAAAGATCTATGTCTGGAACAAAAGTCTGTGCACACAATCTTTGAAAAATTTCTTTCTTTAGCATCCATTCAGTAGAGTCAGAAAAATTCCTGGACAGATAATCTGCCTGTATATTATATTTGCCAGCAATATGGACTGCAGATACAAATATTTCCTTTCCAAGCACCAGTTCCAAATATGTCTGGCTAGCTGATCCAAATGAATTGATGCCATTCCACCCATATTATTAATATACGAGACAGCACATATACTGTCAGACTCAATCTCGATATGGACATTTCTGTGATCTGAATGAAAAACTTGTAAGGCATAAGAAATTGCTAACAGCTCTAAGTAATTGATGGAAAAAGTGGTCTCACTCTTTTTCCATATACCAGAGATTGATCTATTTGAATCAAGTTCATAAGCTCCCCACCCTGAGAGTGATGCATCAGTTTGAATAGTAAAAGAAATCTTGTCTTGTCTGATAGATTTCCTATTCTTGTCTGCAACATTTAGATACCACCTTGATACCGGATACTTTGTGGAGACAACTGAATTGTACTATCAAAATTTTTGTTTTCACAAAGGCCTTTCAATTTATCATGTTCCAAATACCTGCAGTGCATTGGGGCTTCCAGGATTGCATAAAATGCATTAATAAGCATACCAATAAATGACGCCAACTCTCGCACTCGAACATACTTTTTATCAAGAGGCATCTTGACACAAACATGGATCTTTTCCACTTTCTTCTCAGTAAGAAAAACCTTAAACTATACAGAGTCTAACACAAAACCAAAAAAGGTAATTCACTGAGATGGAATAAGCACTGATTTTTCGAGATTGATAGTGAAACCCAGAGATTGTAATGTCTCAATCATAGTCCATGTGTTTTGCAAGCAAATCTGACTATCACCGTCCAAATTCAATGAGTCGTCAATATAATAGGCACACCTAATGCACTGCTGCCGAAACCAAGCATAAATGGGTTTTAGGATCTTAGTGAAAACTCTTGGAGCAGAGGAAAGCCCAAAAGGTAAACATACAAACTGACAAAGTTGACCATTCCAAATAAACTTTAGAAACTTCTGATAATCTGTATGTATTGGAATACTAAAATAAGCATCCTTTAGATCAATAGAAGTAAAGAAATCATTTTTCTGAATGAGATCTAAAACAATATGAAATGTTTCTTGCTTAAAATGTTCATAATGGACAAATTTATTCAACTGTTTCAAGTTGATAACTGGCCAAAATTTTCCATTAGGTTTGGGAACAATAAAAATGTTCGAAAGAAATTGATTACTCTCACATGTGGATGGAACTATAGCTCCTTTGTGTAGAAGTTCAGTGATTTCATTGGATATAATGGTACTCTTCTCATCTGAAAAGGGAATTTCTTTGGAAAAAAGGCTTGGAAAGGCTTGGAATCAAACTCTACTATGTACCCCAAAACTGTTTGCAAAATCCACGGATCACGAGTAAACTTATTCCATATAGCCATGCAGTGCTTAAGTTGTACCACAGAACTTACCTCTACAGATTTTAATTTGTGGGCTCGTTAGGGAGACTAGTATAGGCAGGTCTCTTTCCTCTATTGGAATTTTGGTATTGATACCTGTACCTATTTTGAGTACTATAAGGTTGGGATTGAAATCTTGCCCTCTGATTGAAATCTGGACCTCTTATGGGTCCACCACCTCTAGCACCACGGCCTCTATTGAAACCTCTGTGAATCTGGGCAAAATTGTCTTTGGCAAGCGCAAACCCAGTGTCACATTTTTTTTTGTTTTTTTAACTTCTTTGGCCACATCATCCCCAAAAAGCATCAACGTTATTGGGGTATGCATATTACAAAGATTGGAATATTTCCTTTTCAAATGTGGTCGAATCATATATCTCCTTCTGAGGGAGACATGATATTGCACCTGACCCATGAGGGTAATAGCATCAGAAATTAGGGTCTTTGCTTTTTCATTGGTGGCAATCTGAGGCTTTATTAATTCTGCTAACTGGACAACTGGCATAATGCCTGCAGCAACAATATTGTGTGTACGCCTAAAGGCTTTGTCATGAGAGTGAACTCCTTTTGCTAAAGTCATTCCAAATTTCTTGATTGACAAGTGGGGGACCCAACTTATCACAGTTTTCTGAGATCAGGTATTAGTTCTCCTGTTTGGGGAGTTTTCATTGTGGGTAACTACCACATATTATCAGCATTGCTAGTAGAAATACAGTTTTAATCAGGCTGCAAAGCATCAAACAACACCCCATTATTTTACTTCTCAAAGAAATCTGATTGAGGTTGGTAGTTGAGAGGACCTCATCCTTTTCAGTAGCCATTGCAGCACCCTCTGCTGGGGTAACATCAACATCGCTATATGGCCCTTCATTTCCAACTTTTACATGTAATTCAGGTAAGCGTTCACCACAGCGGTCATCAATTTCATTGTCATCTGCCACAACAAGCTGTATATCATTTAGACCCCCCCTTTTTTTTTTTCAAATCAAAAGCTCAATGTCTGTTTTCGACAGGTTATTTATGTCTATGAGACTGGATGTCTTCAACTGTCCGACATTTTTTGTTTGTTTGTCCGCCATAACAGGCTTGCGTTTTGCCACTTTCTGAACTTTAGTCACAACAGACTTCAATTTTTTGTCTTTGTTTTTCTGTTTTTGTGGTTTCATAACTCTTGCCTCTTTTGAGGAACTTGCCTTGACTTCGCAAAAGGCTGCAATATCCTCAGGCCCAAAACCCGAAAATTCCGAGTTGGCTTTGAGGTCGGTAATTGAGAGGACTTCGTCCTCTTCAGTAGCCATTACAAATAAACGAAAAGAAATTATAACAAATAACACGTATAGCTTGGACAATGTCCTAAGCTGGCTACAACACCACCTAACTACGCACCTATTATTGAACTTACCGCTACCTACCATTCCGCTACAACGCCAGAATAACTATGAGATACCTCTTACTTAATTACTTAATTAAATTAAAGTGGCTTGCGCCCATGCGGGTATGTGCCACTAGTTTATGTCCGCATAGTGGACTATTTAATTGTTCCTGGGGGAAGGAATGAGAGCCTCCCTCTCATGCAGGTGGCTTGTTTATATAAGGTACTTCAGGTGACGTGTCGTGTGACTGATAAAAGTTTCCTTTTCTTTGAAGAGCGCCTGTTTCCACCAATGACAGAGTAACATGCTATTTATACATTTGAGGCTGAAGGCTTTATGAAAAATAATAACTGTGTAGCAGGTATGCAGTAAGAAATAGAGGCACACGAGTGTACTAGTATTGATTGGTATACATGTACAATAATTTTATTTAGAAAAAGTTGTGTTGTTAGATATACTGTCCAATGGATATGGCAGTGCAGGAGCTTACCTAGTTATTATGAGAGGGGAAATCAGTAGATGTGGAAATATACTGGTAGGATGCTAGCGAATCAGTGTACAGATGGAGCTTGTGTAAACATTCCATGTTATGAAACTTCAGGTTGTAGTTCTTTCATATAGGACACATTCACCTTAATTTATGCAAATATATAGCATTATTTGGCTTCATAAATGATCTGACCTGATTATGTAGCTGAGTTATCACCCCGGATAATCAGACTCTCCTGCATTCATTGCAGCAAGGTATTTTTCCTATATATTTCATTTTCAAACAAATTTAGTGGGCAGCTTGATATTGATGAGACCTTGGTTGAATTTGATAATCGTTGTTGCTAATTTGATTGTCAGTTTTGCTTAGTTTTATTGTCAGCATCCTAGGTCATCTTTTAGCAGATATATATATATATATATATATATATATATATATATATATATATATATATATATATATATATATATATATCTATTCCCATGATTGCCAGACTCACTCATTAATCTTTTGCATAACTACTCATTTACTATTTCATCATCATGATCTATCCCTTACATCTACGAATGAACTTCTCTCCTTTCATTCAAATGAAAAGCCTTTACTGGAATTTGCATGTTTTTAACAAGCATATTAAACTAGTTTATTGGCAGAAATATTGTATCTAGTATTTATATTATTAAATTTTGTAAACTGATAAAATTGAGTCACATTAGTATCCTTTTCTTATGATCTTTCTTTCCATATAACATCAAAAATAATAAGAAACAAACACAACAATAATTTGTAATGTTTCTGCATGTTTACAGTGTACAATTGCAGAAACTATTTTCCAACAAATAGAGCTTTTGTATAAAATTTTTAACATTATGTATATTTCAGATAGAAGTTACTTTTATTGTATCTTTTGCATTTGACGTCTGTATATGTTATATCGTAAGTTTTTCCAATTTAATGCAATAAATCCTTTTTGTATATTACCAGCCTGCAACAGACGAAATTGGAATTGTACGACAGTTCACATTTTCCTCCAGCTTACAGAGGATGTCAGTCATTGTCCGCAAGTTGGGTGGAAACATGTTTGAACTGTACACCAAGGGGGCACCAGAGATGGTGGCCTCATTGTGTAGGCCCGAGACAGGTATGCAAGTCTTTGATATGATGAAAAGGTCATTTTTTGAGTTTGCCTAATGCTCACTTCGGGTACTTTTCCCCTTACATTATAATTGTAGATATATCTATACTCCATTTCTACATTAAAGAACAATGTACAATAACAATGTGTCTGTCTATCTGTCTCTCTCCATCCAACAGAGTATGATATAATGTCTTATGGTGAGAGAACAAGTTATATTAGTGTCATGTAGTGATAAACCATATATATTGCATGCCTTGTAGTGATGAATCATGTTATGAGTTTGTTGTAGCGATGAACCATGTTAGAAGGTGTGTCTTGTTGTGATGAACCGTGTTGCAGTGAGTGCCCAGTAGTGATCAACCATACCATAATGAGTTTGTTGTAGTGATGAACCATGTTAGAAGGGGTGTCTTATTGTGATGAACCATGTTGTAATGAGTACAATATAGTCATCAACCTTGTTTTGATGAGTGCTGTGTAGTGATAACCCATGTCATAAAGGCAGTCTAATAGAGATCAACTATGGTATAAGGTGTGTAGTGTTGTGAAAAACCATGTTATAAATGTCTTGTAAAGATTAACTTTGACCCTTGTCATTTGTCTAGGAACATGGCATGTATGCCTTTAGGCCTGTAGTTCTGGTCAAATGAGTTTTAATTCGAGATATCGGGTCAGTCATACCAATGGAATTGTGATTGGAGACTGATCACTTTGCATGACTTATGATTCAGTTCCAGCTGACTTCCAAGAGATTTTGATGGGTTATACACAGCATGGATACAGAGTCCTGGCTATTGCTTACAGAGGTCTTCCAGAAACACTCAAGTATGCCAAAGTGCAGTGCATCCAAAGGTAATAGCCCAATTAGTTTGGCTCTTGATCTACTCCATACTTTCTGTTGCGAATACATTGCCTGATCGCATTAACATTAGGACAATATATTTAGCTACCTTGCAATTCCAGCAATTGTGAAGATATAAACATATCGTTTCTGTGTATTTACCAAAAAGATTAAGGGATGAAACTCTGACTCATTGCTTCCCCTTGACAACTGCTAAGTGGTGCAGGTATTAAACTTTAGCTACAATAGTATCAACTGTGTTCTGAACACATCCTGAAATCCTGTGAATGTATTAGCAATTACAAGCCATCTATCCAGAAAGTCTGTATATTTGAATGTAGATAAGCTGTTTCTACATGCTTTAAATATTATATCTGACTTTTGTAAAATATTTGTATGAATGTATTACTCTGTGTTGACTTCAATTAGCTTGACTTTATGATTCCACATGATATCATTGGTACATGTTCGTTGGTTATTCTTAGATATGTTTTCACTCATTGAAATATCTAGTATTGTTGTACTGTTATGATTTTGTGGAGACTTTTAGGTTCTTAATTCCTATGTTTTGTTCCTATCGCTTCAAATAAACAAAGGCAAACTTTCTGTCTGAACATTGTGTTACAAGTATTGAGCCTACACTTGAAAATGGCATTGATTGTGAACATAGAGGGGGACTTCTTCAGGGTCACCCCGATCCAAAGTTATATATGTGATACCCAATGGGACTATTGCATCAGCAGAATCTGAGAAACAAGAGGTTACAGAATTGCCATTCTCAAATTCTTCCCAGATGAATTAGAGCAGCTGTTGCAGATGTGTTGACTGGTCAGGAAGCAACAATGCAATTGCTGAAATTTGGACATTTTGTGCCGGTATGTCAATTGTGGATATGCTGTGGTATTGGAGGAGTGCCGCATATCAAGGTAGCCCAGTAGGTGTTAATCCCACTGCTACATGTCCAAGCATGGCGTTTGACATACCTGCCATAACACAATGTGTCATACTAAAAATGAACTTTTTTTTACTCCCAATCATCCATAACACGACTGTGTTTTGGAAAAAAAGATTTTCAGCTGACTGTGTAAAACATGTAGCATATATAAATGGTAAACGGTTCCGCTTGGAGTTCCTAAAAATTTCATTGTGGCAGTTTATGCAGCAACGTGTAATAGAGGCAATTAAACGGTAAGAATGTTCATCATAAATACAAAGGGTGATGTGTTAAGTCTTTTGATGACTGCTTTGGTGGAGCCCAATTGTGTTAATTTGCATTGGTAATTCTCACAAAGTTGAACAATCCAATACTTTTTAAGTTATTGTTTTGTTAAAGAGATGCGTGGTGAAGAACACAAGTTATTACTCATCATTGGCTTAAATGAAAATGTTTAAGCTATCTGCATTTGAAATTATTGGCAAATTTCTTAACAATGGCAACGTGTCTTCAAATCAGGTTTTATACCATATATAAAGCACAACATATGAATATCTGCATTCGTATAATTCATGTGTGAATAATTTTGTACGGTGATTCAGGGAGCAATAAACGATCAGCAAAGCAAGCAAAGCCTAGCATAAATAAATTTCAGAACTCCTGATGGACGACGATTTAATATTTGAAGGACAACAACAACGATGAGCATTTCATTCATCGCACCTACCTGCAAGCAACATAACGACATATATGTAATTATAGGCTGTATGACAGTCATCAAAATAATTCATTTAGATTAGTTCTCTTTATTATAAAATAGATTTAACAGTTGATTTGTGTTGCTAGTGTTAAGCTCCATACTGGAGAAGGGCGCTTATTACTGCTGTATTATCTAAAAAGCGCCATTTAAACTTGAAAATAGCATGTCTTCCCTTTCCTAAATGTTCACTCCAAAATTTGATATGGGTTATTTTTCATATAGAGACAAGTATAGCTCAAGGTCAAAGTACATCAAATACAAGTATAACAAGGTTAACGTTATGGTCATCAAGACAAAAAAACCAAACTCTGTTCTGATCAGGATTCACTCAGGGAGTCCAGCAGGGTAATTTGAGCAATAGTGCCATCCAGTCTCTAGTGAGTGCAACGATGAACACTAATGACATTCCATTACATTCAAACCCACTAATGAACTACAGAGAACTGCAAAAATGCATCTAATTAAGTCTATATTTACCATGCGATGGATTTAAAGATAGAAACAGGGTGTATATTTATATTTAATATCAGCATGGAGGTGATTATTTTACTGTTCTCACATATGTTTATTTATAGTGTGTTACGAATATGTAATTAAATTACTTACGTGTTAGTTTTAAATTCTTTTTTTTTAAATTTTATTTTTTGTTTCATTACATTTTATTGTAATGATAATTTTCATTGGATTTGAATTTCTTTTCAGAAAATTCACTTGACCTGATTAGAGTGTAACCATTGCTTAAGCACTATTTTTTAGCTCACTTTGGTTTATAGATTTTGTAAACATTATGCAAAAATGATTGGCTATTGCCAAGGTCATCTACAGCCTATGTGTTAGCTCTGATGTAAATGGTTTTATTTATAAATTCATTTCCAGTGAAAGAATCTGATTCTTAGATAGGTCTATTCTAGCTACGTGCTAAATGGTACTTTTTTTATTGCGCTGTTCAAATTAGTGGTCACGTTGCCTATCATGTGAGCTACCATGTGATCTAAAATAAGGCTTAAAACAACCAGTTGGTAGTAGATTAGTCCATTCGTAAATTTTACACCTCAGAGCTCAAGGTGTTTTATTGTTGAAGCCAGATTGTTTTTGAAGTTCATCTGTTTTTAGGAATTTAATCATTTATTCTCTAGAAGACTAAACAAGTGTACTTTTTTATAAAAAGTTTTGGGACAAAGAAATTCAGTGGAAATTTATTCTGGAATTCTAAACAGAAACATTATAAACTGTGATTCAATCGAGGATCTGTTGCCATCAATACAATGACCTTATCTGATGTCATCGTCTTCCATATTGGAATTTCATCAAGATTCGAACCTGGATTCAATTAGAACTGTTTAGTGATAGGACTTATATTTTTTAATTCTAGGATTAATATTTGGATTATATTCATAAACCGTAAGTCCTATTTCTTATTTTTACATTGTTTTCTAGGGAAATAAATCATTTTTGTTAAATTTACAAAGCTTGTTGGCTTCACTCTTTTCTTTTGTTACGTTTGTACCTGCCTACATGTAACAGGACAAAATTGGGGGCTCATCCGGGATAATGAATTTTGGCTAAAATATTTCAGAAAATTGTTTTTTGAAATTTAAATTCCCCTATCTTTTAAATCCCAAGCACTATTTCATATTTTGTTTGAAATCTTTAGTGAAAATAACAGGCTTTTATTCACAATGTCATTAAAAGTGGAGACTTTTCTTTCTAGTCCTACTCGAGAGCAGTTGGATAGTTTGAAAAAAGATGAGTTGCTTAAACTTGCCAGAAAATATGATCTTTCTGAAGCAAAAGCTTCCTTAATGAAGCAAGAAATTAAAAATATTTTGATTCAGTGTTTGGTAGAGAAGAATGTTTTAGATAAAAGTGTTTTGGCTTTGGTCAGTTAGTCTGTATCAGACTCTGACATAAAAGTAAAAGAATTAAAAATGAAATACAAGATGGAATTGGAGTTAAGGAAGCTTGAGCTTCAGAAAGAGGAGAAACAAATGCAGTTGCAATTAGAAGAGAAGCAATTCCAATTGCAATTTGAGAAAGAGGAGAGAGAGAGACAGGAAAGAGAGAATAATAAACAAATGAAATTACAATTTGAGAAAGAGGAGAGAGAGAGACAGATGCAAAAAGAGAAGGATGAAAGGGAATTTCAAATTAGAATGAAATAAATAGAGCTGGCAAGTGAAAAGCACATTTCCATTTCACATACAAATTCAAGTTTTGACATTACAAAAAATATTAGGCTAGTCCCCCCTTTTGGCAAAAAGGAAGTAGACAAATATTTTATTTATTTTGAAAAAGTTGCTGAGAATTTGAAATGGCCAAGGGAGCATTGACTCAATTATTGCAATGTGTACTTTTTGGCAGGGCCCGAGATATCTATGCATCCCTGTCAGTACGGCAAAGTTCTGACTATGATTTGGTTAAGGAGTGCATCTTAAAGGGTTATGCGTTAGTCCCTTAGGTTTACTGGCAAAAATTCAGAAGCTATAAAAAGGAAGCTGGACAAACTTATGTCGAATTTGCAAGAGAAAAAGAGCAGTTATTTAAGAGATGGTGCTTAGCCAAGAAAGTTGAACATGATTATGAAAGTCTCGAACAACTTGTATTACTTGAAGAGTTCAAGAACTGTGTTCCTAATGACATTAAGAATCATCTTGAAGAGCATAAGATTGAAACCATGGAAAATGCTGCTCTTGCTGCTGATGAGTATTCCTTAACTCATAAAGTTCCTGTTGTAAGCAAATCTTTCACTCAGCAGTCTACTGGTAGAAACGTATTTCAGCCTAATACGACTCCTTCTAAAACTCAATCTGGCACAACTTTTAAAAATCAAGCTTCTGATAAACTTGATTCAAAATCCTTGTCTCTGCCTATGATTGCAAGAAAACAGGACATGCTATTTCTGATTGCTTCAAATTGAAATATAAGCATCAGAATCAAGACAGACCTATCCCAAATGCTCTTATTTCTAAGAGGTCAAGGTCATGGTTATGTATTGAAAGCAATACATTTGTTGGGTCTAATAAACCCCAGTCTGGTTTTATTATGGAGAATTATGAACCATTCATGTCGAAGAGTTCTATATCACTCTTGGGTGATTTGGCCAATCCTATCCCTACTAAAATTTTAAGGGATACAGGAGCTTCTCAGAGTCTTTTATTATCAGGTACTTTGCCTTTTTCTGAGAAGTTCTGTTCTAATGAGAGTGTTCTCATTCAGGGAGTAGAGTGCGGTTTTGTTAATGTTCCTCTCCATTCTGTAAATTTGTCATCAGACTTAGTTTCAGGACCTGTGACAGTCGGTATAGAGTCTACTTTACCAGTTGAAGGCATTCATTAGTTGCTAGGCAACAACCTAGCTGGAGACAAGGTTGTGGTTAATCCACTTGTAACTGACAAGCCTTCTTTGGATCAGTTGATCCTATTGAAAAAGAATACCCTGATTTATACCCAGGTTGTGCAGTTACTAGAGCTATGGAAAAGAAAGCACTTGAGAATGATTTTGATAAGGAATATATTCCTTTAGCTGACACATGTATTGGTCAGGCTTTTGATGAGGTCACTTTCACTCCTAATTTCGATCAATCAAAAGGTATTGATCACATTGATCCTCTTTTAAACACTCATTCTCTTTCATCTAATCAGGGTGACAAATGATAATCACTTGTTGTCGAACAGGAAAAAGATCCTGAGATCTCCTGTTTGTTTCAGAGGGCCATTAGTGAAACGGAAGCCAATGAAGTACCTGTCTGTTATTTCATTAAAAATGGAATTCTTATGAGAAAATGGAGACCTCTTGAGATACCTGCTAATGACGAATGGTCAGTGAACTATCAGATTGTAGTTCCAAAATCTTACAGACAGGAAATACTTAGTTTGGCCCATGAAACTCCTCTGGCTGGTCATTTAGGAATAAATAAAACTTATCACAAGATCTTGACTCACTTTTATTGGCTAAAAATCAAAAGTGATGTTTGTAAATTTTGTAGATCTTGTCATACTTGTCAAATGGTAGGAAAACCCAATCAGAAGATACCTAAGGCTCATCTGCAACCTATTCCTGCATTTGACGAACCATTTAGCAGAATTATGGTAGCTTGTGTTGGTCCCTTACCTAAGGCTAAGTCAAGCAACCAATATTTGTTGACCATTATGTGTGCATCAACAAGATCCCCAGAGACAATTTCTTTGAGGAATATTAAAACCAAAACCATAGTAAAAGCTTTGATAAAGTCTTTTTTTAACTAAATTTGGCCTTCCTAAATCTGTCCAATCAGATCAAGGATCAAATTTCATGTCTGGAATTTTCCAGCAAGCCATGCATGAATTAGGCATTCAACAATTTAAATCTTCTGCTTACCACCCTGAGAGCCAAGGGGCTTTAGAAAGATTTCATCAGACTTTGAAGAATATGATTCGATCATATTGCTTTGATATGAGCAAATATTGGGATGAAGTCATTCATTTACTTTTGTTTGCTGTTAGGGAGTCAATTCAAGAATCTTTAGGATTCAGTCCCTTTGAACTAGTTTTTGGACATACTGTGCGTGGACCATTGAAGTTTTTGAAAGAGCTCAATCTTCTTGATTATGTGTCTGATTTTAAGTACAAGTTGTCAAAGGCTTGTGAGGTCACAAGAGCGAATCTGCACTCTACTCAGTCCAGAATGAAATCAAGGTATGATAAAAACTCAAGGGATAGGAGTTTTCAGCCTGGTGATAGAGTTCTAGCGCACTTGCCCATTCCACAAAATCCCCTTCAGGCCAAGTATTATGGTCCATACACGGTTGAAAAGAGAGTAAATGATTTAAATTACAGCTTGTTGGCTTCACTCTTTTCTTTTGTTACTTTTGTACGAGCCTACACGTAACAAGTGATAATATTTGACAATGCTAAATCTGCCAACTATTCTTTTTATTTTTAAGTGTATTAAATGCGTGGAAGAAAACATGCAAGTTATTTTCTAAATTCAGATTTGAATTTCTGATTATTGCTATAGTCTTTATGAAAATATAGCTTGTTTTCAAAATGACGAACACTCCTTTCGGTCAACCCACTGCCTCTCCTTGATATTTCAAAGCACTGAAGTCTCAAAACCCCCAAATACTTTCTAGGAATATTGTGTGTAGCAGCCTTTGGGCTTCTAATTCTGGGCTAATAGATTTTAATTGGGTATAATTAATCCATTGTATCCTGAACGATGCCTTTCTGGCTGCCGACCAGACAGTCGAGATAGTAGACCAGCCATACCTTTTGAATAGTGACTACAGATTCATCACTTAGGTCAGCCTGCCTCATACATGGCCGGTGTGCCATGGTATACGGAACCATACCAGGTTCAAAATAACTAAACCCTCCATTTTGCTGCTGCTTATACATGGTCAAGTCTGAAACCGTCCATCGAACCGCCCAGCCAATATACAGACATACTGGCCAGCCAGACATCATACTTTCTGGCCGTCCATTCCGGCAAAACTTACTCTGCCAATTATACCAACAAGTCATTTATTTGCTGCTTATCTATTGTAGTGATACAATGATACATGCATTGATGGTGGTGATACATCATCTCGGTCACAACGGATGTTTTAAACAGCCATGGATGTAGGCCATGATGAGGATGATTCACACAGTGAGTATTGGGATACCCTTGACAAAATAACAAACTTGGATGTCTAACATATTAACCATGTGGTATGATTCTCCTTTATCAAAAAGTATTTCTGCCTTTACAATTCAAAAGTGGAACACATTAACCTTGCTGTTTACCTATTTCATATGAATACATATTCCTGCGTTTACAATTCAACACAGGATCATATTGCCCTTGTTGTATAATTATCTTAAATGAAAATGTATTCATATTGATACAGTTCAACAGCGGAACACACATAATCATGTTGTATAATAATCTTGTATCAGAATGTATTCCTGCCTTTACAGTTCAACATTGGAACACTATACTCCTCCTGTATAATTATCGTATATCAAAAAGTCTTACTGTCTTTCCAGTTCAAAAGTTGAACATATTAACCTTGCTGTATAATTATCTCATATCAAAAATTATTCCTGTCTTTACACTTAAACAATGGAACACTATTGCCCTTGCTATATAAGTATCTCATATCAAAACGTATACCTGCCTTTAAAATTTGACAGTGAAACACATTACAGTTTCTGTATAAATATTTTATATCAAAACGTATTCCTGCTTAATATATAGTTGAACAGTGGAACACACTTTACCCTTGTTGTTTAATTACCTTATATCAAAATGTATACCTGCCTTTACAGTTCAACAGTGGAACACACTTTACCCTTGTTGTTTAATTACCTTATATCAAAATGTATACCTGCCTTTACAGTTCAACAGTGGAACACACTTTATCCTTGTTGTTTAATTACCTTATGCTAAAGCGTGTTCCTGCCATTGAAATTCAAGTCTAACACATTAACTGTGTCGTATGATTTACCTTTTACCAAAATGTATTCCTGCCTATAATTCAAAAGTGGAACACATTAACCTTGCTGTATACCTATCTCATAAATACGTATTCCTGCATTTACAATTCAACAGCTGATCATATTACCCTTGTCGTATAATTATCTGATACCAAAATGTATTGCTGACTTTGCACTTAAAAATGGAACACATTATCTTATATCAAAATGTATTCCTGCCTTTACAATGCAACAGTGGAACACATTGCAATTGCTGTTAAATATCTTATATAAAAAAAGTATTCCTGCCATTAGAATTCAGTAGTGGAATATGCTTGCTGTATAAATGTCACATATCAAAATGTATTCCTGCCTTTAAAATTCAAGTGTGGAACATGCATACAGACGCTGAATAATTATTTTATATCAATTCGTATACCTGCCCTTAAAAGTCCACATTGGAAACGTTAACCGTGTTGTATAATTCTCTTATACCAAATGTATTCCTGCTTTACAGATCAAAAGTGGAACACATTACTCGTGTTCTACATTTATCTTATTTCAAAATAATGTAATCCTGCCTTTACAATTCAACAGTGAAATGCATTAACCTTCCTATTTAATTATATTATACCAAGATGTATTTCTGTCTATACAATTCAACAGTAGAACACATTGCCCTTGCTGTATAATTATCTTATATCAAAATGTCATCCTGTCTATATAATTTAACATTAGAACACATTACCCTTATTGTATAATTATCTTAGATTAAAATGTATACACGTCTATACAATTTAACAGTAGAACACATTACCCTTATTGTATAATTATCTTAGATTAAAATGTATACATGTCTATACGATTCAGCAGTAGAACACATTACCTTCATTGTATAATTATCTTAGATTAAAATGTATACATGTCTATACGATTCAACAGTAGAACACATTAGATTAAAATGTATACACAGCTATACGATTCAACAGTAGAACACATTACCTTTATTGTATAATTATCTTAGATTAAAATGTATACATGATTATCTTAGATTAAAATGTATACATGTCTATGCGATTCAACAGTAGAACACATTACCTTTATTGCATAATTATCTTAGATTAAAATGTGTACATGTCTATGCGATTCAACAGTAGAACACATTACCTTTATTGCATAATTATCTTAGATTAAAATGTGTACATGTCTATGCGATTCAACAGTAGAACACATTACCTTTATTGCATAATTATCTTAGATTAAAATGTGTACATGTCTATGCGATTCAACAGTAGAACACATTACCTTTATTGCATAATTATCTTAGATTAAAATGTATACATGTCTATGCGATTCAACAGTAGAACACATTACCTTTATTGCATAATTATCTTAGATTAAAATGTATACATGTCTATGCAATTCAACAGTAGAACACATTACCTTTATTGCATAATTATCTTAGATTAAAATGTATACATGTCTATGCAATTCAACAGTAGAACACATTACCTTTATTGCTTAATTATCTTAGATTAAAATGTATACATGTCTGTACAATTCAACAGTAGAACACATTACCTTTATTGCATAATTATCTTAGATTAAAATGTATACATGTCTATACAATTCAAGAGTAGAACACATTACCAACAGAAATTACAAGATGCTCAATATAAAGCTTTGACATAAGTTTTTTTACTTTGCCGTGTTAAGGTACAATTAAGACATTCTTGTCTGCAATTCGATGTATTCAGATGAAAAGCTTTATTATGAATATGTTAATGGCAGTGCAAACAGTCCAAAATCACGAAAACATTTTTCCAAATTAATACACTGATTAGAATCATGAATATCTATTCAGTATGTATTCTCTTTTGTATGATCTCTGCAATAATTTACATACTTTCGAATTAATCATGTACTATATATATTTTTATTTGGTTATGATCTATCTACTTTATCTCTCTCATTCATAAAAGATAATCGAAATCACTACTGTGCAAATTATCATAATCAGTTGCAATTAACATCAGAAACATTTTTCTTTGTCCATGATGCAGCAAAGGTTTAAGTATTTCATTATAGCCTAACTTTCTGCAGTTAATGGCCTCATCGTTTACACTACAACAAAAATTGTTCCAGCAATGAATTTGTTTTCTGATTCTTGTTTTGTATTGAAGGAATGTGCACCAATTAGTTTGCAAAATAATGATAAAATGCTTACTAATGTGCATCAAATTGTACTTTTCCTTGCATGACATGTTGACATTTTAAGGTGATCATCAGAATGAAAATATGAAAATTTGACCAATTATAAATCTACATGCAAAAGAAACAGAAATCTGGAATTGTTCATAAAGTGGTAAGAAAAATAATACCTTGCTAGACATTGCAGCTTCAATGTAGAAAAAGAATAAATGAATGTTCCTGCAAGTAGGCGCAAACTGGCAATCACATGACTGCATATGTGTGTCCCACACTTTACCTGCTCAGCCACAGTGACTGGTTGTAAAGCTGAATACCACATAAAGAAGCACAACAAAAATTATTCAAAGAACTTAGTTTGCTTATTTTTTGTCTCAATTGCCAAACGTTCCAATAGTCACAAACAAGAAACTGCAGACTTTAATATCTTCATCAAAATTGCATACTTTCATATCTGCATCAAAGTAATTATATGAATTAGATCTGTGTTACAATTAGATTATTATGATACAAAATTTGGTTTAATATTTTCTCCTTGCAGAAACGAGCAAATAAGAGGACATGTGGAGACATGCACGCAGTTTGACCTAAATTGATTAGAAATTAAAATCTCTGAACATCTAAGATTTGACAGTTTTTCATGTTCACATTCATTTGAACAATAGGTTGAGGTCAGATTAATTAGGAACAGTTTTAAAACTAGCATTGCTCTTAGCAGGACTATAACTGAAGCTGTTACCTACAATGCAACAAGTCATTTGGCTTCATGTGAAAGAAATACACCATTTGCAAGCCGAAATTGACACCATCTTTTTCTGCTATTATTTTATGTTTGTACTGTTATTATTCACTTCCCTGAATTATGCTTAACATCCACTGAAGTAAAAACTTTATTAGGGAGAGATTATTTAATTTTACAAATGAGGGGAATGCTTAAAAACAATCATCTTTCTCTGATTCGTAGTATACTAAGGACACTGTGCTATGTCAATGTTATTACTTGAAACAAGTTTATCTTGTAAGACAATGAAATTAAAAATATCGTGGTTGGAAATAACAATAACAATTTAGCTACATAAATTAAATGGCCAGTCTCTTACAGTGCACATGCAGTCTGAATCGAACTAATTCATAGCTGTGTATATGTATATTCATTCTCCTGACAGGTCCATTACTTCTTAAAGATTAAACACCTTCGCATTTAAGTGTAAATTCAATGATTTCATTTTGCTTGGTTTCTTTAAACAGAAACAGTTGTCGTCTGGAATTCAATTATCCATACCACAAAGGATAATGTTTATGCTTTAACAGTAGAATAAATTTACACTTTTTAAGGGAAGCTCAATAAGGTGTACCTCTCGTTAAGTCATTATGTAAGTTTCTTCAAATTTCTTCGAATAAAGCAAAAGCATCATCATACTGCAAAAAACTTTATCAACTGTTTCTAAATGTACAGAATATACAAGACTTTTGAAATTATTTTTTATTGTATGTATATATATATGATCAAATTACAGATCACTGATTCTTGAAATGATATCTGATTGTAAATCGCTCTTGAGTGGAGTTGCATTTGGCATGTCTGCGATGCGTGATGTTGATTTTTGGGTATTTATGGCTCCGTTGTGGAACAAAAATACAGAACACAACAGAACAGAAAGATTATTCAGTACTCTTGGCATCTGGCACATAATACATAAAATAATATACAGAGTATAATATACAGTGCCCCATAAACAGCATAGTAAAATACACCTGTTAGATGTTGATACTGTATTGACACTTTAAACAGCTCACCTCTTTGTTTAAAAGCAAAATACACAAATTTGAAACACTTATTATTAGGTTTGTTTTCTGAGCAGACATCAGATTTGTAAATCTATCTACTGAAGGGTTGATATAATACATCACTTCAAGATACGAGATATTCCCATGTTAAATTCTTATAAGAATATATAGATATGGACATATACTATATATATATATATATATATATATATATATATATATATATATATATATATAAGAAAATTATAATGATCTTCTACACTCTTGATATCTTCTTTAAGACATAATTTGCAAACTCTTTAATCTCTTTCAGATTTAGCGTGTCTTCCTCGTTAAATCATTAAATCATGTTTAGAACATCGAAAGGATGCAATGCTTTTCTGAAAATGAAAGGCATTGTTAAATAATTCTCAATATCCAATAAGAACTTTCACTGACTACAATAAACATATTTTGTAGAATCACTGATTTTACTTCGACCAGATTTTTAACGAGGAATCAAATAATCATTGTCTGAGCAAAGAAAACTGTTTATGTCACCCATTTATTGCGCTAGCCATATATAACCATAACCAAGAGAGAATACACCAGTTTTTACTAAATAGTGAAACGAAAGTGGAGGGGATTAAGTCCCCCAACATGACGCATGGAATTTTGAAAAATCGCGAGCTGTATGTACTGGGTGTTACCTCTAACTGTAAGTCAGGCATCAAGAGTCAGTGACAAAATACCTGGTAGGTAAGAAGGAACATCGCTGTTATTGCTATACTTGGCAAACATGATAGAAATTTCAGAACATCTTTCATAAAATAACTGACCCAGCAAATGCTAAAGTGTTGTATGGGAAAGTCAACTATCAGTAATGTTTTTTATTACGCTAGTATAGAACACATTTCAATGCTTTTACCATCAAGCTTCTGACACTAAATAAAAACACCATGCCACTTTTCTAGAAGGTGAACACGATCGTCTTTCTTGTCACCTTGAAGCTCAGTCATAATGTCATGCAATTTCTTTAGTGTTGTACCTGCAATTACTAGCCATTGCTTGGCTTGTAAAACAACTAGAGTTCAGTCATGCCTGAGAATCAAAGGCTAGGCTCGCCAAGGTCATTAACAGGGCTGCACACCATTCCAAGACTCATACGCTTCGGTTCTAGTTTAAACCTGCTAGTCATCATTCAGTTTACACTATTTTTTACAATTCTCTGTGCTACCACTTGAGTTTCCAACATTATTTGGCTGTAGGATAAAAACACTGAACTCTAGTTGTTTTACAAGCCAAGCAATGGCTAGTAATTGCAGGTACAACACTAAAGATATTGCATGACATTATGACTGAGCTTCAAAGGCTAAGCTCCCAAGTTCATTAACAGGGCTGCACACCATTCCAAGACTCATACGCTTCGGTTCTAGTTTAAACCTGCTAGTCATCATTTAGTTTACACTATTTTTTACAATTCTCTGTGCTACCACTTGAGTTTCCAACATTATTTGGCCGTAGGATAAAAACACGAGGAAGCAGTTAAATAATGGGGACAAAAAAGGTTTCTCATTCCATAATTCTTCTAACAGCAACCACTGACTCACCCTACCCAACAAACAGTCTACCAGATGGTACCAGATTCCTTCACATCCATCAACATTGGATCAACCTATTTTTGCAAAACGAATGGGTGATCCAGGTTATTTGGGAGTTTCGATTTGATTTGTCTAGCCATCTCCTTTTTCATTTTCTCTCATTATGCATGTTCCAACAGATTTGGAGAAATTTTTGCAGGAGATCATCTCATTACTCAACAATTGTTCCATGGAGATGGCTCAGAAAGCGAACTTTTTATTCCAAAACTGTTCTAGTGTCAGCTGCAAATGGTAAACTCCGGTTGATCATCGACCTTTGCCAACTTGCTAATACAAAGCAGTGTTGAAGTTCTGGATAAAAGCAACTTGATCAATCAGGCTATCCATCAAATGAGAAGAAATGTACAATCAGTGAAGACTTGACAGTGGATACTTTCAAGTTCCTTTCAATCGGCTGCACTGAGATTGATTCAGTATGCATATTGTTACGTGTAGGCTCATACAAAAATAACAAAAGAAAAGAGTGAAGCCAACAAGCTTTGTATATTTTAACAAAATAATTTATTTCCCTAGAAAACAATGTTAAAATTGGAAATAGGACTTACGGTTTGTGAATATAATCCAAAATTTAATCCTAGGATTGAAAAATATAAGTCCTATCACTAAACAGTTCTAATAGAATCTGGGTTCGAATCTCGATGAAATTCCAATATGGAGGCCATGACGTCAGATGATGTCTGTCCTGATGGTAACAAATTCTCAATTGAATCACAGTTTATAATGTTTCTGTTAAACTCCAGAATAAATTTCCACTGAATTTCTTTCTGCCAGAACTTTTATAAAAAAGTACACTTGTTTAGTTTTCTAGAGAATAAATGATTAAATTCCAAAAAACAGATGAACTTCAAAAACAATCTGGCAACAACAATAAAAACCTCTTGAGCCCTCAAGGTTTAAAATAAAACTAACTAAATCTACTAGAGAGCGTCTGGTTAAAGCCGCAATTTTAGATCACATGGTGCTTCACGTGACGGACTGTGTGATACTAATTTGAACATCGCAATAGAAGCGCACAACCGGTAGGCACGTCCACCATGGAAGAACCCAGCGAATCTTATTATAAAATTCAAATAAAAAAGTTGTTTACAAATTAGAGCCATCATGCAATCAGAAAATGACCCTGGTAACAGCCAATCATTTTAACTCGATGTTTACAAAATCTATGAACCAGAGTGAGCTAAAAATAGTGCTAATGCAATATCTTTTATGTTCTATACAAACTGAATTTACTGAAAAAAATATCAAATCCCATGAAAATAATCATTACAATAAAATGTAATGAAACAAAAATAAAATAAAAAGGAATTTTAAAACTAGCACACAAGCAATTTAATTACATATATGTAACAATATTAAGAAAACATATATGGATTTCCTGCTCATAGAAAGTTTCAGCTATGTTATCAGCCTGTTCCTATCGAATTTTATACACAGTAGCTGCAGTGTATATGGATGATGTCTTAAAAATAAACATGGTGAAGGGCAGGAATGATCTCCAGTCCCTTTTTTGTTTATGTATACTTTTTACTAAACTTGGAAACATCTGATCTTGACATATCCTAGTGTTTTATCTATTTTAGCATTGATTTTATCACCAATCTCATTATGTATTTTTCCCTCATGGACGGTTGAGGAGTTCACCGATTGCTATGTGTTGACATGGTCAGTAGAAAGTGGGATTCAGAGGAATTACTTGTTCATATCAACTTCCTAGAAATGAAGGCTATACTGGAAGGCTTCTCATGTCTAGAAGAAGATGTTCAAAATGAAAAAGAAAAAAGAAACAAACAAAAACAAACATCACCTATGCATTCTTGATTGTAAGGTTCTATGTCGGTGCTGCCAGCTAAATATAACCATAAAAATCAGACATATTCCTGGCAAGCTCAATGTCCTGACCAACTCTATGACAAAAAAGGGTCAAATCCTTTACACTGATAGATCCATTAATTGGTAGATCTTCCACTGGATTTATGAGCTTTTGAGGTGTCTGATAATAGACGTTTTTGAGACAATGTGGAATTGCAAAATGCCAAACTTTTTCTGGACCCAGACCCATAATCCATGGCTTTGGATGCACTATTAGTCAACTGAAAAGGATGTTTGAGCCTTCATTGACCACCATAGTCCTAGGACCACATATAATACAGAAATTGAGAGGTCAAACCTGCAAACTGATTCTGATAGCCTCTTTCAGATGGGAGCAGTCCTGGATCAACGATCTGCACGAGCTAGTAACATACATACCCAGGCAAATCCCTCCAAAGCCAAATCTATTCAAATAGCTGCGATCACAAGTATTCGATCCTTATCTGCACTAACTCCTCCTTCATGTCTGTCTCTTGTTGGGAGAGCTCTCCAAAGAAAGTAATTTCAGTTTTTGATTGTTGTGAGAATCTCATGAACTAAATGGCCCTCCATGTTGAAGGAATAGGAAGGAAACTGGCAAGTGTTCAACAACTGCTTCAATCCCACAGCTGGCTGACTTTATTCCCTGTCTGTTCAAGGAGGAAAAAGCTCAGTTTTAATCAGTTTAAGTCTTTATCTACAACCTTGGAGAAGATACTATCATACAAGACATGCTTTCTCAATAGTTTAAGCTTCAGCATACATGGCGAGGAAGTTAGATGCCCTTTCAGTGGACCAAACTATCTCCAGTTAATATTGATTTCTTTCTAGTGGCACAAAAGGCTTTGCACCCAGTAATAGGCTGCCATCAACAGGCAATTAGCGTCATCCTATGATTACTCCATTCAATAATTACTTCGAGAGAAGCGACCATGTAATTCCAAGCAAGCCCTTGTTTGTGCCTTCAAGTAGTACTTGAAGTGCTCAGAGAAACGTTGTGGATCAGAAAAGTGACTCTTTCTCCCAGTTAAGATCTGGAAATACAATATCGTCCATCAAGCTCAATCGTCGTTTTCGATGTGGGCTTTACATTTACTGTACTCTGAAGACTCACAGGATCAGCATTTCCTCATGAAGATTAATGAAATTAGAGTGATCTCTGTGAGACACACTTTTGTGCATACTGTTTTGATATGAAACATAATAGAAGCTGTTGGCTGGCATACACAATCAACAGTTTTTTTTAATATCTGGAATTGGCTTTCCCGAGACATACTTTGAATCTGATGGATTCAGTGTGTTCTGCTAATATGGCCACCACACCCAGTTGCCATCTGCAACCTTCTCAGAGCCTTTTGTTCAGCAGTTTCCCTGGATTTGTCAATAAACGTTATTTAGTAAGAAGATTTATGTAATTCCCTTCTTAGCTAGATATAGTTGTCACGTATCACGTTATCATCCTTTGTATTGCTGTCAGATTATGATAGCAGGTTATCTTTCATTATTGTACCTCATTTAGCCTATATGAACAGTGACTTGTACAAGTAGAAATGAATTTTGGCAAGACTTTGTATTTAGATGCATTCTGTAAACAAATTGATTGACATCACTCAGTAATTGATTTGAAGGTTAAAGGTCTTGACTTACCCATATTATGATAAGGAAGTATATTTAAAAACGTTAGTTTGTATATTTCTGCCTGGCAAAATGATTAAATAGTCCTGGCAAAATAAATTTATTATTGTCTCCTTTTCCTATAATATTTAAAAAATAAAATTGTCTGAAATGTTTAAAAACAAATAATGGAGGCATGTTAAATCAAAAGCAGATCTACTGTAAATGCAAAACATTCCTCCATTTAGAATAATTGTTTTATTTCTTATAAAGTGTTATTTTCAACTTTATCTTAAAGACCACTGAGCATTTATCTTAAAGACCACTGAGCATTTTTCATTCGAGCTTAGTACGAATACTGCTCAGGATATCCTGTACCAAAATTAAAGCATATAGTGATTCTACTAGCAGTACTGTAACCACCATATCAGTCAAAATTAGAAACCTAATTTCAGCTTCTTGTCCAGAGTAATGCAGCCAAAATTGATAAACTTGGTTGGAATGTTTCATTAGATATACGCTGTCAGAATTATGTCAAGGTGTCTCCCCTTGTAATGGTGTGGCGTCTTTGGCAATCAGTCAAAAACTTATTTGCAGATTAAGATTGTTTAGAACAGCTGAACCAGTTCAATCAAACTTGGTAGGAATATTAACCAGGACATACTGTTTCAAATTATTGTCGATAGTGGCTAGTGTAACAGCAGTTTAGTAACCAAAATGTAAAACCTATTTTGAATTTTTTCTCTAGAAATTCACGATCAGATTTGATCAAAACTTGTTAAATAATGTTTGTTAGGGGATGGGGTGTAAAATTTTATTCAGTGTAGTTTTCCAAATAATAGTGTTGCTTCATGGGCAACTGGATGGAAATATTATATATTACTTCTCTAAAATGGCTGTCTCTTTTGATCAAGCTTTGGTAGGAGTGTCTATTAGTACATGCATTATCAAAATTACCTTCACATGGCTCTGTTAGTAATGGTGTGGCTTCAATAGAAACCATCTGCAATGATCTTTCAACTTCACTTGAGGGACTCAACCAACATTAATCAAACTTGATAGGACATGACATATAACTGTGTTCATCGTGGCTTCCCTAGCAGTGATATAATATTAATAATAAACAAAGGCAGAAGCTATTTCAACTTCTTTATTTCTGAAATGGCAGAGGCCAGTTTGATTAAACTTATCCCTATAAACAATGTGTCCTCCATAGCAGCTGGTGGAAGACCTACAAATGATGTTCATCTGTCATCAGTTGTGTCTTTATCAAAAATCTTATCTTACGACTTTCTTGTGAAGACAGACTTTGTCAGTCAGACCAAGTGTAAGGCATGGAGTCGTTTCATGACCACATTTCAAATTCACACCATCTAGTCATGCTAAAGTTAATCAAAGTTGCAATAATATTAAACAACATGTCACCTACCACTTCCCTTTTAGACATGGTTGACTTTTATAACACAGTTGTTATATACATTATACAGGGAGCAGGTGGAGAAGGGTCTGGAATTTCTGGGAATTCTAGTGATGGAAAACAGACTGAAACCCAATACGGCGGCAGTCATCAAGCAGTTGAGAGATGCCAGTATCCGTACCGTCATGGTTACAGGTAAGACTATCATGAATTTACATGCCATCTTTGAATCGATTTATAACCAATTAATGTGAGGGACTTACAAGTCACTGTCAGATTTGAAGAACTGTTAATGCCTTATTTCATAGGTCGATATTAAAGATATTTTTAGCCAGGGTTCAGCATAAAGGTTTAAACCACACATTAAATTTTCATTGCAGGAAAAATTGATCAGTCTGTCTCAAGCTTCTATAAGTCTATTGGAACATATACAATACTTTTTTCTGGATCTGCAAATATCTAAAAATCGAATGTGCCCCTCTCCCATTGAAATGAATGAACATGCAAAAAATCATGAACAGCCAATTTGACCTGTGGCGAATAAAACCTGAAACATTCAATAATATTACCAAACGACAATCTTATAATTTTTTCATGTAAGCGATTCACTTCTAGATCCACCACCATACCATGCGGTAAGTTACTTTATGTAATTAGGAAATGAGATGCTTTTATTGATTATTTAGTTACTAAAACATTTTACCTTGTGCATTTGGTGGGGTTAAACAATGGATTACATGCAGTGTTTAATATTCTTTCATGATGGCTCTGCTGTTACATACAGCTTTTGGTATTTTGTGGCAAGGTCTCTGCTGTTACATGCAGTTTATGGTGTTTTGTCATAATGTCGTTATTGTTGCATGAAGCTATAATGCATATAGTGTTGTGCCATTTTCATAAGACATGACTGCAGCCACTGTGTGAAAATAAGGATAACTAACTGTAAGTTTTATCTTTAGTACTTAAATGTCATGTATGAGAAATTTATATTTTAAGGGGTCAATTCAGTGATATTATTCTCACATAGAAACTACCCACAGGCCTAGTCAGTACATTTGGATGCATCACTGGATATAATTCTGAAGTGCTGTGGTTTGGTTTGGTGAACTGGAATACCTCTTACGTAATCATTGGAAGTTGAAAGTTCTGTTTCAGCAGAAACAGATGCTAAAGTCACTTGAACTGAGAGATTATCATCATTGCTGGCTATTATTTGGTGTTTTAAGCGTGTTTCTTGCCGGCTTCACATAACTATACGCCTTTGTTACATAACTACAAGCATTTCCTCACATTGCTATAACCGTATTAGTAAGTGCAGATCTGATGAGTGATATATAAAACTCATTTAATATTGTTTAATAAATTCTGCCGGTTCCGGATATATACAGTTAGGTTTTCTATATTAACATGTTGATTTTATATGTATATAGCATCACTGGGCCTTTCCTACAAGTAACATTGTCTCACATCGAATATTGCTGTGCCTACTTTGTAAATATCAATAATGTCACTTCAGTTCCTTTTAATGTGCAGGTTTTATGTGTACTTTAGAAAACTCATTAATATTTCTGTATAACTTCTGCCGTGGTTGGCTAATTATAGGTAAGTTTTCATTGATTACTCATAACGTCTACTTTATACACGTAGTTACTATAAGTGATGTTTCAGTGATTTTACCAGTACAGTAAGCCAAAATTGGCTATCCTATGGGTAACATGTTACCAGAACTGTTTATTTAGCCTCCACTTTGTAAGTATTAATAATTAATCTCTCATTTGCTACTGGTACAGAACATGTGTGCCCTTTGGCAGGTATTTAACTCTGCATGGACGTGCCTAAGGTCATAAAGTAGGACGCGAGCTACATGTATATATTGTCTGCACTATTTTGTCTTAAAGATTTAAACAATGGGCAAGACCACTCTACATGTGTAGTTTTCTCTGTGTTACGGATATGTAATTTAATTGTGTGTTAGTTTTTAAATTCTTTCTTATTTTATTTTTTGTTTCATTACGTTTTATTGTAATGATTATTTTCATGGGATTTGATATTTTTGAATAAATATCAGTCTGATTAGAACGTAAAAGTATGACTTAAGCATTATTTTTAGCTCACTTTGGTTCATAGATTTTGTAAACATTGAGTGAAAATGTTTGGCTATTACCAGGTCATGTTCTGCTTGCATGATAGCGCTAATTTGTAAACAACTTTTTTTTATTGACTTTTATAGTAAGATTTGGTAAGTTCTTTCAAGGCTTACGTGTCTATCAGCTGTGCACTTTTACTGCATTGTTCCATCTGGGTGATCACGTGGGCCACCAAGTGATCTAAAATCACGGCTTAAAACAGCCAATTGGTAGTAGATTTATTCATTCATATCTTACACCTTGAGGGTACAAAGTGTTTCTGTTGTTGATGCCAGATTGTTTTGAAGTTCATCTATTTTTTGGAATTTAATAATTTATTCTCTAGAAAACTACACAAGTGCTTCTTTTATAAAACTTCTGGGAAAAAGACATTTAGTGGAAATTTATTCTGGAATTCAAAACAGAACATTATAAACTGTTATTCAATGAGGATCTGTTGCCATCAGTACAACGACCTCATCTGATGTCATCACCTTCCATATTGGAACTTCATAGAGATTCGATCCTGGATTCAATTAGAACTGTTTAGTGATAGGACTTATATTTTTCAATTCCAGGAATAATATTTGGATTATATTCACAAACCGTAAGTCCTATTTCATATTTTTATCTTGTTTTCTAGGGAAATAAATTATTTTGTTAAAATTTACAAAGCTTGTTGACTTCACTCTTTTTTTTTGTTACATTTGTACGAGCCTAAGCGTAACATCTGGTTTTCATTCCTTGAATACATATCAGCCTTGCATATTATGAACAGAAGTCAGTTGATGCAAACTCTCTGCGTACTAAGGGTAAGCACAGTCTGAGGGATGAAAATATCATCAGCATTGTACTGAGGTTTTCCTCCCACTCCCATCGCATTTCTGTCCTCCTCTTTCATCTAAATCACCTGCCTGATCTACAGTTCTGACATCAGTTGATTATTGATTACTGAGGAATCTATGTTTAATTGCTTTCACAATTTGACACAGCTACTGAATTTTGGGTTGATCACATTGCAAGTTACAAGTCCCAAGCATCTACGGGCATTTTTTCTCGCAGATGTCTTCCATCGAGTTGTTGGGAGCGATTCTAGCGCCACACACTAGTTTTCCATTACAATATCCATCTGTACATTTGTAATGTCGTGACTGTGGTATTGACATTGAATCTAATATCTATGATGATCTATCAATAGGCGGAACATAGAATGCCTTCTCCCACCGCGAATCTCCCCGAACATACGTGGGAGCATGTTTATTTAATTGCCCACTTCGTAAACATACTGTTGTCATGGCCTTAATAACAACTGTCAACTTAAAACTGGTGGAAAGAGATGCAATGCTCGCTACCTACACCTCCCTTAAAGACCACCATAGGTCAAGCAATGCCCGTAACCTTAATCAACTAATCTCATGTTCAATCATCGTGTTGATGGTATTCGCAACAGCCTACCAAGGATACATTCGATCTATCCCTCACAGTTTCAGCTATAGTGGAGGGCTTTCCAAGGCAATAAACATTAAGTTTGTAGGGCATCCCTAGAGAACAAGCTCCTGGGTGACAGTCCTACTGAATTTACAACTGTCAAAAATGACAGTTCTTTCAAACTAAGGTGGAAAATAGGGAAAGGGGAGCAATCGTTTTCATCAGCGACTCCAAGAGACCCCCCCCATATCTCAAATGACACACTTGCTTGCCTCAAACCTTTCCTTGCCGAATGGGAAAGATTTACCATGATGACACATGGAACAAACAAGTTGTTAACAGGGGGCTCAGTATCACGTTCAGCGCACCTCCTCTTTCTGCCCATAGTTCCTTCAGCTACCAACGCAGCAGTAATCACTTTATCGTCAGCCTAAGCGCATTCGTCAACTCTTTAATGTTCATGGGTTCATGATGGAATATAACAACGGGTTCTAAATGCCATCCATTGGGGAGACCATGAAGTCAGTGTGGACTCCAAAGAAGTCTGACTTCACATGCCCGCTCAGAAGGCTTTCATGAGTCCCGTATTCGCCTACAAACATAAAAATTCTACTTCTATATTTTGGAACAAGACATGATATCACTTATTACCCTCCTTTTCATTCTCAATCTACTTGTCACCAAGGACATCTCCAACCTTGTAACCATTCAAGATTTCGGTCAGCTGTGTTTGGAACTCAGTATTCACATAAACATAGTATGTCTCCCTGACTGGGAAGAGCAAGTCTCCAACCATTTCTGGATGCTCAAGGAGAGTAGCCTACTCAGGAACATTTTACATATTAAGATTCTTGAGATGTAAACCAGTTTTAAAGCTTTTCATTGGTGGCTGGAGAACCTGTATAGAAATGGAGTTCTCATTTTGTCCTACAACTCCATTATGGCGACTTAACTACGGCAAGACGGAACCAGGTCCCCAGACCACTGTATTCTTGTTAGGGATTTTCTAAAGTGGTGTCCTCAACAACACATCCACATCCAAGTTCGACATATCCTAGGCTGGCAGTATAATTTGAGAAAGAACCAATACAAAAAAAATGGTCTCTTCATCACTCGGTTTTCACTCAGTTGGTGCTCGATGTCCTCGGTCTGTGATAGACCTATTGGTGACAAGGTGGATTGAAAAATTCCTAGCTTTTGTCTCACAAATTCCCAATTCAAAAAGCTTGGATAATCGATGATACTTCTATAGATTAGAACAGCCAAAAGTATACACTCTTTCTCCAACATCTCAGGTGCCAAAGGTGATGCAAGAAGGAAAAGAATCGGCGTGTTGCCCCATACTTATTACAACACTCAAATGGGAAATCTTTGATTGACCTTCTCAGTCTTGAAATAGAATTGTCAGGAATCGAGATATTTGCTTATCTCCTTTAACCAACCATGACGGCAGGTGTTTCATCCCAGCCAAGAGTTACTGAAACAGCATGTCTGGATCCTTTTAAAATATGCACTTAGGAACGATCAGTTCTCACAATAAGTGGTGGAGAATCCCTAAAGTGAGATTGTCTATCCAACTAAATGGAATACGAAGGCATTGGAATATATTCCCAGTGGTGCGCACAAGAACACAATATACCTTTGCAGGTACTTCTATCTCAATAGCTATCTTCCTTTGGTTTTTAGATGAGAAACTGTTAGCACCATTTACATTTAAAACCGATCACTGGCACATCGTGCTATTACGAAAGAGCGGATATTGGACAAGCCAAAGACCTATCTGATCTTCTGTCAATTTTCTAATTTCAACTGTCCAATGACACTGGATCCTTGCCCAAGTAGAATTATATCATGGGTGCTAATTTGACTGAACAAGACAGCATTTGAACTGCTTTTCATTGGTTCACTTCTCGTATAAGTCCTGATTCTCACCATATTGGCGTATTGTAGACAGAGTAAGCGAATACATATCCTAGTGGTGGACAGATTCACATGCAGTTGGACAAGATAGGTCAGTATCACTCATGACACCTACTACTATCATTGCCAAGACAGCAGGGGGGTTTCATGAGACTGGACACTTCATCTCAAATTTGACTACTTGACCCAGTCTGATCTCTACAGTGGTTTTTGAGGAAGATATAGCCGTTGTGTCGAGGGAGATCACGACTCTTCTTGCCTCATAAGAGAAAAAGGACGATATTCCAACACAGATATTTTCTTTCTTGATAAAGTGAGTTACGTGTTCCGCATATCGGAAATACCCCCCACACCAATAAATTTGCTTCGCATCTTGGCTGATGAAGTTAGGACAGTTGACACATACATTGCATATGAGCGAAACTGTTCTCTGATAGTTATTATCCGTTCCGTGGGATCTGTGTACACCTCTCTAGTTTTTATTATCTCACAGATTTTTTTTCCTAAAGGCTCAACTCAGTTGTGTGCGTACTTTACCCTTGGTGGAAAATTTTACCTTTCCTGGTCATTGGACAGCTTCATGAGGAAGTGGGTTGACTACTTCCGCTGCATTTGTGGGAGGGATCAATATTTCCTTTTAGAAGCCATGCCAAGACATGGAGTATATTTTCCAGTAGGTTTATCAAGTGTTGCCCCACATAATGGTCTCTCCAAGGCAAGAGGATGTATCTCTCCCCACCTCTTAACTGTTCTCCTAAAGTATTAAGATTGGGTAACATATCGAAGAAGAAACTACTTTTTCTGGTAATTTTGAAAAAATAATACTTACTCATTCTTAATACAGATATACTCTCCCAGCCTCCCCGCAGTTCTGTTTATACAGAGAGTATGACTTCAGCTTCAGTTTTAACTAACGATTTTATGGGATTTGGCACCATTCCCAGTATCAAGGGCAGATCACTCTACCTAACTGCAACTTAGATAACTTTTAGCCCCTTAACTAAACTGTTTTAATCTAAGAGGGCTGGTTAGCAAGGTAGTATGAGTTCTAAGTTATTATGATTGTGGAAGTATTATCGAAGAAACATATTTTGCAAGAAAAAATGTTTTTCCTTTCGGGAAGAGATTTTCATATTGCTTTGCAATGCATTATATATCTAATTCTCTTAAAGAGCTAATTACATTGCTGACAAATGATGAGTGCTCGTTAACCACCAAGCTTATGATTTCATTCTTCGTAACTAATTCAACTTTCTCAAAAGCACTCTAGCTTGCCTTTCTCCTTACAAGCAACAAATCATTTAAGGAAGAGCCAAGCCGATCATCGGATAGAGCTGGCTTCAGTTGGTCTCTACATAAAAAGTATGAAATATATAATGGACAGCTGAGGCGCACAATGATTTACTTGGACAGTAAAATGGCCATGTCAAATGAGAGTGTGCATTCACTCAGACTGTAAACTGGCCATCTTATAAAATGCATTTTTAAGTATTCTGTTTTAGCAAAATTTTGCATCTCTGCATAGTAAAAGAGTGTCGTAAACTTAAAATTGTAAAGCTGACACAAAACACAGAATGTATCAGAACCCAGTTTGGTTGTTCGTTGATTGATTGTTATCAAATACATGTATTGTTAAATGCCAAATACTTGAATCCTTCCCACCTTGATAACTCTTGAACCCACTTATAACGCTGGGTCAGGTGTTGTTCCCATTTATCCTAGCAAATGCCAACTTATTGACCCTTATTTGTTGAAAGCGAAGAAAAATGTGATCAACATTAGTAACTGAAAGCTTGATATCGCTTGTTTTATCAACGAGAACCGTACCCAGAAATTTGAACCAACATTATGAAATTCTCAACTTTTAATAAGAAGTCATATATTTAGTTAAGTTTTCTTTCCAAATAATATTCTTCATACATCATAAATAACAATATTCAGTGAAATTTCTATCAATGAAAACATCACTAACTCTTACTGGAGTTAGCACTTTAATACATACAAATCAGTAAAATAAATGTTATCAAGTAAATATTGTGTTTTGTTTCTTTAGTTTGGTTCCAGTGTAATAATGATAAATACAATGTGCCCTGTTGTATTCCAACTTGAAATATGTCAGTCTGCCGTAACAGCTATGTCTCCTAGTGTTCCGTAAGAACCGAAAACCATGCCGACCGTGTTTTGATATCTGACGTATGGAAGTATTTCTAGTATTGTTGCTCTGAATTAAAAGCAAACCTACCTCGTATTATCAAGTTAAGTGCGTCCTTTGTATCAAATCTAATAAAGTGGGTGGAATAACAGAAAAGTTAAAAGGCATGCAAATCCTACCTGCGTAAGAACTAGTGACCGCGGCTTTTGTCAGGTCGTCTCATCAGACACTGCTATAAATATTATTATGCATGTAATATAATTAATCTACCTCAAATTGGCTTGGTCATTCACAAATGTGACCAGAGTTAGCATGGCAACCAAAGTAAAAGAGTACTTGGTGAGATATTAAAATTTGTTTAACGCATATGGTTCAATGTGGGGACACGAGTTTCAGAGTTTGTAGTTCAATAAAAATTCCTGAAGTGGCACTCGGAGATTTCCTCAAAGATGAGACATTTCATTGCTACTTGCAATGAAATCATGGCAAGCACTATTTTAATAGAAAAATAAAAAATTGAGTTCAACATTGATGGTTGTTTCATGAAATAAATGTCCCTAGTTTTTTAAAACATGAATCTTGTTTGGTAGTGAATCAACAACGACACAAAGTAGTAACATAATATACAATGATTTCGCATACATGAGAAAGTTGTTGAAACAATTTAGAATAATATTAATATTAACGAGCCTTCAGGGGTTGGGAATCTTCAAAATAAAGTTAATTTATACAGACAATTGAACAACTTCATTAGAGAAAGCACTTTATTTACAATTATTCACCCAACATGATTACAAAATGAATATTTAGCCTTTTAACAGTTAAGTCCCCTCAATCTTTGCAGTTTTCTTGATGTTGAGCGTGGATGGCATCACTTTCTTATTTTAAGCAGTCCCTCGGTAAACCGTGCCCCTGCTTATCATTCAGTCAAATGTTTTACCATGTTGTGCACGTGTATAGAGAGAGAGGTGTAGATTATTTAATAGTGTCATATTTCATGATAGATCATATGAAATAATTCAGATGCCCTGTCTTGTTCTTCCTTGTCTCATGGTGTCTGGAATTGGTAAAGATGTAAATCCCCCATGCATTCTTTAACTGGCTGATTTAATGTGTCAGAACATACAGATATTTATCTGCTATTTGCTATAATGTGGTCATAGATATTATTAGCAATCACAACAGAGTTGGTCCTGTAGTTAAAGTAAATATACATGGCTTGCTGGGAATCCAGTTTTTTAAGAACTTTTCCTGTAGGATATACATGATATTCAGTGACGGTACATGTTAATTTGTATATTCATCTGTAGATGCAATTTATAACTTTATATGATTTTCACTGAAACTCAGAGGAATCACAATACCATTGCTGATACTCACTTAAACTATCTTCCTTGTACTTTACAAGGTGTGTTTAAATGGAACAACCTTAATTTGAGTTAGAAGTTTGTATAATGTTTTAGCTCACCTGGGGTTTAAGCATTACCTTGTGTCCATTTCTGTAAAACTTCTTCCATCCCCGAATAAAAAGCAAAAAATCCTAAACCATACTGACCATATTTGACCAATTTTGCCAGAGATCATTTGACAGGAAAATGTTTCAAGTTTATACAATGATACCACACTGTCTTCAAATATGGACACCGCTACTAAAATCATTTTACGAGAATCTTGTAAAATAGGTTTCTTCCTGACTGGGAAAAGCTCACAAATTTTGCAAATACACCACTCCTTCATAACTTATGCAAAATGAGGTCCGAAAATATTTACTGCACTATATGCAAGAAACAAGGGATGTACAGAACACTAATGGATTGAAATCAACAGCTGGAGTTGATAGCAGAGAGGAGAGATACAGGTTATATTGTTGAATACTTGCTTTATAATCATGATGAAGATAACTGTGAATAAATATTTCTTTATAACAGAGTAGTTCTTCATCATAAATTACATTTAACTTCAGGATGAACTATATTGATTTTATTTTTCGTTCAAACCTAAATGAGATTTATTTTTTTGAAAGACTGGTTCACATTGATTTTGAGTACGCCCGTACGAAAAGTATGGGTGCATTGCGCCTGTACAGGAGCAGTATAAGAGGCATAATACACTCAATTTAAAGGCGTAAAGCAACTTTTACAGGCGTACAAGACCCAGAAGCATAATATTAGTATGAAATACAGGCATCTTTTGTCTAAGAGTTTTGAAAATTACAGGTGTGTTCCAAAAACAATGCTGGCATACTGGCAAGAAAAGGCGTATTTTGAAACTTAGCAAACTGCAATTCACTAGATAAGGCGTAGTTTGGAATTTAGAAAATTGCAGTATGGTAGATGAGGCGTAATTTTGAACTTTGAAAATCAGCATACTGTGGATGAAGTGTAAATAGGACTTTGACAAAAAACATGAAGCGTATTTCAGCAATTTGTTTTTTTCCAGTCTACTGAGAAGTCTCAAATAAATGACACAGCTAAATCTTTTTGTATATGCATGAATCTATTTAATAATGACATACAAAGACAATTGAATGCTGAAATGTATTGAAACTATTAAATGTTTGAGTATCCAAACCCGTTGTGTTCCACCATCCAAACAACCCAATCCATAGGCTTACCAAAAATCTAAGTATAACTGGCAAGTATTCAAAGTTAGGATTATAATTCCATTAACCTTAATACATGAAGAGGTAAGAAATTATGATCAACAACAAATACTCAAAAATAAATGTTGCACATATGAATGATAATTAGTAAAAATAGAGGGAAGAAAAATACATATAGACGTAAAAATCAGTAACAGATCCTTATATATAAACATGCAACTTTGATTTACTCTTTAAACATGAAGAGAAATGCATGGGCAAATATAGTACAAAAGTTATTATATAAATTGTATATATTTTTATTTCCAACACTTTAAAATTTAACTGGAGATATAAATTATTCTTTCTGGTTGAGCATGCTTGGAATTGGGACAGAATTAGGTATAATTAGGTCAACAAAGCATCTATTATGTAACTGCCTATACATACCATACTGGTCAAGCAAGTCACATGAAACTTAAAGAGCATGAGAATATGTGAACACTGAATGTTTTACCAAACTCCAAGGCAACTAAAGACAAAAAAGCAATTGTCCCACAGAATTAAAAAAATGACACTAAAGTGAAACATTTTTCTCAAAACTGCCACCATTGTTGTTATTTCTGCTGAAACAAATGACAGTTATATATCACCATGCTTTTGCAGATGAGACAATAAGTCTGAATTTATGTGTCGGAAACATAAAACCATGCAACTTAATCTGACTGAAGACTGTTTGGAAATAGACAGGTGCAACAGGGAATTCTACAAGCATATAACCTGTCAATATGCAACTTACTGGAACTACTTCAACATCAACAGTCTTTTCCACATTCAGTTTTTCATTGTAATGTGGACACTGTAAAATCTCTACAAAGGCAAAACCTAACATGGCCAAAACAAATCTTTCTGTTCACTGTATACTTAATAATAGAGTTATTGCGTTTTGTCATTCATTTATAATTATCTCCATACACTAAACAATCTTTTAACTGCAGTCTATTAAATGCATTAACTTCATTACTCTGTGGGCATGAACCAAAATATATCGCTAGAGAATTGAATTTATCTTCCTTCAAAATCTGACAGTGAAAACTTCCAAGAACATACACACCTTCCTCCACTGTTCACATCTTTTTAAAATGGAAGGGGATTCAATCAAATTGTATAACCTCTCAGCTTCTGACCCATTAATAATACGCTCTTGTTTTAATTCAGGAAGCTTTTGAACAAAGGAAACCCCTGTTATGATCTGATTATCTATGGCATGAGTTCCTCTAATCATTTTCAAAAGAAATCCAATCTTTTCTTTAAAGTGAAAATAACTATGTGTATAAAGGTCCAAGTTCTCTAACACTGTCTGCTAAATGAACCAGTTGATGAATATTAAGAGTCGTGTAACATTTATCATACAGATTTTCAAAATGTTTACAAAACTGAAGCAGCAGTATCTCAGCTTCTTGTATATCTTGCAATGAACGGCCATTTGAAAGCAGTATATGAAGTGCATTTACTAACAATATATAGTGGTTAAACCTTGCATCATCTAATATGCCACTCAAGATGGGAGTGCCATAATATTGTAAAAAGGACCTGTATTCTGTAGCTTCCAGTGCTTGAGGTCTGTGCAAATAGACCTCGGTAATCACAAGATTTCTAGTGCTGGCAAAATACTTAGTAACCTCTTATCAACTTCACTTACTTTGATATGGAAGTTAAACTTCTTACCTAAAAATTCATTTGAAAACCACAAGTGAAGAAGGAGTTTCTGAACTCCTAATAATACACAATGCATGTAATCAATAGCAATTCCTTTCATGATATTAAGCATAGGAAAAAAGCTAAGCCATATTGGACCTTTCACGCCATTTATAATGATATTTTTGGACCCAATGCTCTGGTTATAAACAACTTTTATTGCATCATTCAGAACCAAATCTGATGTTTTCTCAGGTCCTTTGGGTTAAATTTCATTGAATGGAAAAATATGTTTGTGACCTTTACCAATTTTTGCAGTTTCCCCTGTTTGAAAACATTTCCAGCATCCATAAGCTCCATGATACTGTATACTGTTACACAAAAGGGATCTAGCAGGAAGATCAGCTGTTGTACATAGCAGAAAAGCTCTGCAAATAAAATTACCTCTTTTTCCAGGAGACTGCAATTCAATTCCATTTTGAAGTATCGCAATTGTTTCATATAGAAGTTTCAAAAATGTACCCATAGCAGGTTTCTGTGAACCAAACCACAAGCCTCCTAAAATCACGTTTTGTTTTTTCACCCTAATTTTAAATGGTAGTTCATTTATAACAAGGAATATTGGC
Organism: Megalonaias nervosa; assembly: GCA_016617855.1. Lineage (NCBI taxonomy): Eukaryota > Metazoa > Mollusca > Bivalvia > Unionida > Unionidae > Megalonaias > Megalonaias nervosa. Next base: position 19,791 of record JAECUM010002688.1, on the reverse strand, counting down.
CAGATTGACATCTTACTACTTTTGAACACAGGTACACCATCAGTGTTGAGTGTGAAGGATACATTTTCTTGTTTACTTAAAGGTCCAGCATTTTCAACATATTTTTTGTGCATATTTCCATCATAGATGTCTCCAATTTTACCACTCGCAGAATGTCTTTCAAACCTATGTTTAAGGGATTCAAAAAAGCCCTCTTGAGAAAAAAAAGTCTTTAGCTGATCAACCACTGGCATTTCTAAAAAGTATGGAATTTTAATTTTCTCAAAGCTTTTAGAGCAGAAATCATTAGAACAGTGGAGTTTTGTATTATCACTAAGACCACCAAGGCAAAAAGGGCAGTAATAGTGATAGTTCATTGGGTTTTTCAAATTTCTGAAAAAGATTTTAAAACTGTGTAAACTTGTGCATAACTTGTGTCCATTTGGCAGAAAAAATGCAATTATTTGCAGTAACTGTTGCATACTATCACCAACAAGGTTATGCTTTGTTGCAAAAATTGCTAAAAGCAACATGGCTGCACCAACTGTAATGCTAGCACCTTCATAAAGTGGTGTTTTATCATTTATTGATTCTTCAGGAATGGCATCTGTGAAGCACATGTTTTCATCTTCAGTACTGTCTATATCCTCAGTAAACAAATTTTCAAAACAATGAATTGTATCATCTGGGCTTAATGTCAAATCACAGTCTTTATCTTCCTCAGTCTCTTGGTCTGTCTGTTCACATTGTTGCTTGAATTCCTGGCGGCAAGCATTCTCATAATTGAAAACTTCCCCTTCCTCATGAATTTCATCTTCAGCACATATACCTTGTACTGACTCACAACAGCTTGAATCATTTGACATCTGAAATAAGTTTTTAAAAATAGTTTTATTTGAAGCTGGCAAATAATTTAATTACTGTAAATTTGTTTTAATTAGTGGTGTACCCATTTTGAAGTAGTCTAGATTGCTTCATATTAATTAATTTAAAAACCAAATGAAAGTTGTTCTGCCATGATTGAAATCATGCATGTTCAGAAAAATACAAACACCCATTAAAAGGTCAATTTACAATACAATCTTTCCAACAACCCTATATTTTTCTTCATTTTCCTTCTTTTTCCTACCTTTCTGTCAGACACCATCTTTGTTCCTACTTTTTTAATGAAGTGTTTGTTGTAAATAGATAAAGCATCAAAAGGACAAAATATATGTTAAAAGTGTTTCCAAATTTATAGAGAGCAATATATGACATTTGGTTTACACAAAAGATTTACTGTAAACTTGGAAAAATAAATTGTAATTTGACTTACAGTCATCGTGGTGAAGATGTTCAAATCAGGAGACTTATTTTCAGTTTCAAAACATTCTGAAGCAATTAATTGGCTCAACTGAAAGAAAGATATTAAATTAATTTCATAAATATTGAGAAACATTTCATGAATGAAAAGAGAAAAATGATATGTAATGGTTTAATCTCAGCTAACAAGAAATTTTTGCTCTGATTTATTTGCAAATATTGACAAACATGCTCTTATTGCTCAACAGATTTAAAACAGTATTGTCTTAAAGTCTCACCAGACATGCACCGCAAGTAATTTGCTAACAATAAAACCATTATTTTAAACATTCAGTAGACATATATTAATGGCACCTTCTTGCAATAACAGAACATGAATGAAACCAATACAATAATGTCTATGTTCTTGAAAGGATTGAATTTTCATTCAGTGAAATATAATTTGCACAAGCAAAAAGTTTTGCCAAATTAATATTTGCATAGTGGATGAAGTAATAAAAATATTTGACTTTTTGTTTTATTTGTATTGTGATCTTAACCACACAGAATTTTTGCATGAAAGTCACAATCTGTTCCAAATGTTCTTTTCCGAGTTACATCATTTCAACAGTACTTACAGTCAGAGGTTCAGCTTGGTGACTGAGGTGACTGGATCAGGTATTTCAATGGTATAATCCTGTACCAACATCATTTGATCCATTTCATTTTGTCCAATTACATACAAGCTAGCTATTCTGTTCTACTGGCCAGTAATTACAACAACACATGTCTATGCTAAACTATACCAAACTACAGCAACTTGATATGGGATGAAGCCACAGCACAGCAGTTTTTTCCCTCCAGATTGAGGTCAGAGTGTGAGGCCACTTTAAGGAGGTACATTAATCCTTGAAACAACAATTATATTTATAAAGATATTGAAAGTACTGTCATTACCTCAGAGACAGAAATTTATATTGCAATACATTTCACAAATTGAGTAAAAAGTTGACTAGCACTGAATCCATTCTACAACGAAAGTTTGTATAAAAATACTCAAGACCCCTCAGGCAGACCCTATGAATCCCATAATGCATCAGTAGTTCAAAATTTGAAATCATCACTGTAATTTTAACTTTAACAGTCTAAGACTAGCATTTTCCAAATATACACAATGTTTGATTGTATTTACTTTCATGAAGATAAAACCTTTAGTGTTGTATCAAAAAGCAATCCTTCCCTGAAAATGAAGACTGAGTTCACTATAAAACGAGAAGTGGAGATGAAATGGGGTTGCAAGTTCTTCAGTGGAGTTATAGTAAAAATAAGTGGTAAGTAAAAACTCATGTTACACTTTGCATATAATCAGTCGATTCAGTGGTTATCATTGCCATCTTAAGTTACATCTTAGGGAAGAAAGTTGCTACCGTTCGTGTTTACTGACAAGGAAATGGCCCTTTCCTGAGGTCAAGGATTGCTGAAATCTAAGGAAGGAGATATAAACACGCATATCAGCATGTAAAGGTGAGATGCATAACTGATGAGCATCTTTATCCACAATTTGTAAAAGTTTCTTTTTCAAGTTCTATTATATAATTTGTTTTTTTTTAAATTAGAAATATATCATTATCATATTCCATGAATGATATTTGGCAGCAAATATAATTAATGCATGAAACTGATATTTCAATAATATATGCTTTCTCTGCATATATTAATAATATTCAAAGTAATAACTGATTTAACTGATTATATTCCTTCATTTTGAACCATGGTAGCTAATTGGTTAAGGTGCTGGACTTGTGACATCCGGGTGGGAGTTTGATTCACATGTATGTGTCCTTGGCACTTTCTTTTAGCTCAGCACTATATAGCATTAAACATGTTGCTGTGCTGTAAAACCACCAAACCCCAAAACTTTTTTTCATTTAAAATTTGTCAGAATTGATATGCTAAAATATGACTTAGTTTTGAAAAGTGAGCCACTGTAGCTCGGTGGTTGAGTGTCATCCTTGTAATCCAAGAGTCACAGGTTTGGTACTCAACTAGGTCATCTGTCTTGGTGTATCATTGGGGAAAAGTACTTAGCTCCCACTTCCTTGACATAATATAGCCAATAACATGTGTAATGTGCCATTAAATAACAAAATCAACCATCAGTTTTCATAACTGCAAATAATGATATCAAATACATAAATTAAAAATTAACATTTCTACTTTCTTCATTAAATGAATTAAATTCATTTTCTTACCACATATATCTTTATTTCAGAATATGTGAATGCATGGTGTAGTAAATGTAGAATAACAACCCATCAATGACTGATTTGAATGATGCTGTGACTGAAACCGTTAGTTATTCGAGAAGAAAATGTAGACAAAACTTGATGAGGGCAGAATCACAATAAAACATCTTTGTTCAGCAGCCAAAGAACATGGCTGTATTGCTATGAATGATTCTGCCAGCAATTGTATTTTTGTTTTGAGGTTATTAAAATCAACTACACTGTTCATCTATTTTGTCTGTGTTCATAATGCTTCATGAGTAAGTAAGTTTTCAAATAATACGCCTCTTGCATAATACACTTTGTTTGAAATGTGTAAAATATGCCCATACTCAAGGTTTGCTGTATGCCAATGTTTTACACCTGTAATTTTGGGTTTGCTTTATTCCTGTAATATACGTCTGTACTTTGGTATGGTTTATGTCTGTAATATATGCCTGTACTTATGTTTTATGCCTGTGACTTATGCCTGTAATATACCTTATTACACTAATGTATTTGAATACAGGCATACTAATTTAAATAATTCACCTCTGTGTATGCCTAAAGTATGCTAGTATTACGCCAGAGATAGGCTAGTATTACACCTGAGATACGCTAGTATTACACTTTTCTCATATTCTCATGAACCAAAGAGAACCCATATTTTAGGTGCAGAATACGCCTGTAGTACGCCTATGATACAGGCATATGATTTCGTACATCGAAACATGTTTTCATGTTTTATGTCACTTGATAGATAGATAGATAGATAGATAGATAGATAGATAGGTTTTTGTTGCAGTCCTCATATAGAAAATTACCAATCAGGAATCTTATGGGTCAATTTTTAAAAAACACGCAAATGAGAATAGATTAGTATTTTGATGTGGTGGGTCCTCCATGTTGATGATTGTGAAACGAGGAGACTTTTACCAACACATAATGGTTTCATCATGTTTACGAGAGCTTTGTTCAAGCAAAGCCAAAACATCAATCTCTCTTTGCTCAGCTTAAAGTCCTCCTTTTCTTGTGTCATGTCTAGTAGCCATAGTTTTGTCTGGCATCATTCACTAATAGGGACAAGCTTCAGCATAATTGTAGACTTGATCTTCTGTAAATCTCTCAAGGGTGAGCATCTCGTCCAGCTTATTGGGACAATTGCATACAGCAGCCTGATTCGACTAGCGCATCTCTCACAACAATGAGGTTTGTTTTGTTTAATGTCAGTGCTGGAATCTCCACAGCTATCCATGATTTGCCATGTATTCAGAGTTATTTATCCGTACCTTTTGCCATTTTCTCTGCCTAGGCATTGAGAATTGTTCCAGATATAGGAATACCTTGTTCATATCGATGGGTGAACTAGGTATACACTACATCTTTTAATTCTGAATTGTTTGCAGTCCAAATACAATAGTAAACACAAGAGTGTAGGCAGATAGAATTTGCAAGCCTTTGAACTATTTTATTATAACTCCTTTACTTGATTAAATACAAACGACGTCTTTGATGTGATTAAACGAGACAGCTCTGTTTTTATTGATATTTAAAATGCAACAAACACTTTCCCCAAGTTGTATGTCAAGATGCAGTCGTCGATTATTAGGTTCTCACAGAAGTGTTCGCAGGTATAGATGTGACTGTTGATTGACTCTTTTCATGTTTTCATGCCATTATTATACCGTTTACATTGAAATGAATTAAAAGATTGAAACACAAATTTCACCTGACAAGACATTTAATTTATCTTTATTTGTTTCAATATTGACACCTGTTAGCATTTACCAGAATTTGTCATTGATCACTATTTTGCCAAAAACTATTATTTACAGTTTATCACATGGTAGGTATAGTTTTCCTATACTATGCGCAGTTTCATATTTTTTTATATTACCACACATTATAATATCACTTTATGTGATTCTGATTGGTCCAAATAAGCCCATGAAATTATTGGGCAGTATTCTCATTACTGATTAGTTGTGATCATAGGAAAACTTTTTAACCCCGCCTTCTGGATTTTTTTGTTTTCAATGAATATTTTTGGCCACCATTTTTCAAATCAACTCGCGAAAGGGAATTGGGGAAAAATGGTATCGTCTGTTTCAATATGGCTAATTTTCCCCCACAGGGGCTTGTTATGTCATGTATAACATAACATGAAAAATGGCTGAAACCACAAGTCACAAGCAACAACAACAAGCACAACTATAGGTATTGCTTGTGTGGGGTGGGGGTTGAGTGAGGCAGTATGTCTGTAACATGGAATCCACCCTACATACAAGTGTGGTTTAAATGTTAACTTACAGAAGCAAATAAACTCACTTCTGTTCACAGAAGAATGTGGACATAAACAAGTCTCCAAAATGATAGAAGTTTATCCAACCACTGCATATTTAAGCGGTAAATGTGTGATGCAATTCCGAGTCAAAATGAAATTTGTTTGGATATTCTGTAGTCTACTATTCCAAATTAAACACTGCAAATATCCAGTCACAAATACATTACAGTAGATATGGAAATTTCTGCATCCAGTAAACCTTTCTTTCACATGAATATTGCAGTATCAATGTAATGTTTAGTTGTGAAAGTGACACTTTAAGGTTACGTAAACATGGATCGTCAACTGTATGGGTAGCCTATTGCATCAAACAATGCAACATCACACACATTGGACATTCTGTGTTGAAGAATGATTTTGTCTGTGTAAAATATTCTGTTTATTTGGAAGGATGCTTGTTCTTTGATTTATAGTTTGTAAGAAAAGTATAGTCTACCTTTTAAATGTCAATACTAGTTCAACTTTGGTTAGGACTAATTTTTAGCACAACAAATGAAAGGTACATCATTTGTCAGAATGAACGAAAGTATCCATTCTTCTTTCCATCTAAATAATTTCCACTGAAATAAAAACAATATGATAAAAAGAATCTCAAATAGATAATGATTTAATATTAAATTTATGGAACTCGTTGAATAATGTCTAGATTTTACTCACCAAAGCTCACAGAAGCTGAACATCATTCAACTCGTTTCATAAATTCAGTATAAATCATTACCCATTTGAGATCATCTATATATTATTTTTCCAATAAAATATAACAACATATTTGATTTAGTACTAAAATTTCAAAATTTCGCTCTGTTGATTCCAACTTTTTGGGCACTAACTGCCATTTCTGATGATAAAATGAGCGATATATCAAAGTTTCATTTATCAGTTCTGATCGCAGTTGTCTTCACATTCAACACATATGGGCCAATTGTTTTAATTTTTATTTTAGAAAACATGATCTGCACCAGACACCACGATAAAAGCTGGTTCATGAGTTAAGCATCATTTGTACAAACTTGAAAGGCCTTCATCACAGGATGCTTTCTGTCCTAAAAAAAATACATGTCTACATATTCTGACTAATCCAAGCTTTTAAAGAACAAGAGGCCCATGTGGGTCTGAGATCACTCACATCGGTGGCATCATTTTAACTACTGAAAGCATGATTAGCTGGCCAAGAAATCTGAGTTAGGGGATGCTTGTTGTTGGAATTTCTTCCAATGCAGTGCATTTCATAAGACATTTAAATATTTCCTATTTTAAGTAACTAGCAAGATTTTAATGTGGAGCTGCATCATTTGCACAAATTGTAAAAGGTCTTTTTGCCTGGCTGCTTCCTCAAGTTTGATCAAATTCAATTGAAAGATTTTTCTTTCGTATTTATGGCTGCCATATTTAATGACAGATTGGCATCATTTGTATAAATGTTTTAAAGGTTCTCATGACAGGGTGTATGTAGTCAAACATGATCTAGTTGTGTTCACTGGTTTTAGAGAAGCAGTCATTTGATGCAAAAGTTGTTGTATCTTTACAGGGTTCATTTTTCATACCAAACATTAACAGGTATCTTACTGCATGAAAATGATATTTCAGGGTTTACTTATGACCCTTACTAATGTTATCAAAACCATATGGGCTTGCAAAATAAGCATTTTTTTAAAATCAAATGTTCGTTTCAATTCTAGATTCTGTCATTACTCCTGCATAATATTCGTGACAATGGACTAAATCACAGGATGTATCACTAAAAGAAGTATAACGATTTAAATTCATATAAACCTGCAGATATCTCTTTCACATTTATAATCTAGATTATATGAGTGATCTCAGACCCACATGGGTGTCTTGCTCTTTAAAGGCTCGGATTAGTCAGAGTATGTTGACATGTATTTTTTTAGGACAGAAAGCATCCTGTGATGAAGGCCGTTCAAGTTTGTACAAATGATGCAGAATGACCATCAGATATGGTGACTTTTACAAAACATAGAGAAATCTCTAAAATAAATTTTGTTGAGCTTCTCAAAAATGACAGAACAGAATTTGATAAAACTTGACAAGACATTTCCAGACATGAAAAGCCTTCAGATTTTCACAGACGATTTGGCTGTAAAATAACATCTCCATTACTAACAACTGAAACCCCTATACAACAATATTTCTCTAAAACAGCTGAACAGAATTTGTCCATTTGATAAAAGTGTCTCATCATGAAGGGCTATCAAGAATGGACAAATGATGCAGATCTATGATTAAATATCGGCGCAGTTGCTTAACATAAAAAATTTATCTCAAAAATTGCTCAACAGAATTAAACTAGATTTCAGATAAAGGATTGTAACCCGAGAAGGTTCTTGAAATTTGTTCAAATAATGATTATGAGCCAACATATATTGTTACCATTATTAAAAATATTGAAAAAATTATTACTTAACTGATTTTAGACAACTTTGACAGAAATCATTCTGGTAAAATGTCCTTTCAGTATTGGACAAATTATGCTGACATATGAAGACAGAAAAAAAGAGAAAACTTTAACAGTTGTTTGCATAACATATGTAATGACTATTATTAAAAGAAAGCATCCTTCTGACCCAAACTTCTTGGTCAACTGCTCTTGAATTACACTGTTTAGGCAGCTGTCAGTTAGATGTGTGACCTTAGAGTTGGGTTTCTTGTTGAGTTTTATTGGTACCTGTGACTAAGATTATTTCTATAAGGTATGTGATATTTTAAACAGTTTACATTTTTACATACTAGAAAGTCTCCAAAATGTAATACTAAATACATAAAATATTTTGGCAAATTGCATTAAAAGCACATGATTATGATATAGTGGATACACAGGATACATTATTTTTAAGAGTTTTGGCTGATTTAAGTGTTGCTAGAAACCAGAAATTTATAAACAAAATGAAGAATTGCCCTTTAAGAATGTCATAGGGTCATTTTGCCAATCCCAAGAAGTCAGTACCAACAGAAATGTCATAATTTATAAAACAATGAAAATTTATATCTATGAAGCTAAAAAAAATTTCCTGGATTTCAGGAGATAATGTGCTGACAGCTCTGAGTGTGGCTCGAGAGTGTGGGATAGTGGATCCAGAAGAATCCATAATCCTGGTCCAGGCTTATCCTCCCCAGGAAGGGGATATCTACCAGGATGCTCAAATTGAATACATCCACACAAACAGTACTGAAAACATGTTGACAGGATCGTTTAATGAATTTAAGGTATACAGTTCCACATTTGATATATCTACTGTGAAAAATAAGTTCCCAAAGGTAACCGTGACATATGTATTTTCAGTGTAAACAGTTGAATTGTGTTTTCATGTTGTCCAAAAACAGTTTTGAAACAATTCATGCAACTAATAAACTATATTTGGTCCCTGAATGAGAATTCTAAAATAGGCTTACAGTGTCAGGGGCCTGAATGAGACTTCTATAATAGGCTTACAGTAATGATAGGAGCCTGAATGAGAATTCTATAATAGGCTTACAGTAATGTCAGGGGCCTGAATGAGAATTCTATAATAGGCTTACAGTAATGTCAGGGGCCTGAATGAGACTTCTATAATAGGCTTACAGTAATGATAGGGTCCTGAATGAGAATTCTATAATAGGCTTACAGTAATGATAGGGGCCTGAATGAGAATTCTGTAATAGATTTACAGTAATGTCAGGGGCCTGAATGAGAATTCTATAATAGGCTTACAGTAATGTCAGGGGCCTGAATGAGAATTCTATAATAGGCTTACAGTAATGTCAGGGGCCCTAGGTGGCTGAGTAGTCTAAGGTGCTCACCTTTTTATTGATGACTGAGATCTCATCTCTGTATGCGTAGGTTTGAGTCTTGGGTTCGGTCAACACATGAGAAAGCTTGACAGTAGCCTTCCATGGATACGTGGTTCTTCTTAGGATTTTCTGGGATTCTTCCTCCACCAGATATACTGGCTGTCTTGTATAGCATATCATGTGCTGAAAAGTGGCATTAAGCCCACAAAAACAAGAATAATATCATGTACAAAATATTGAGTAACTATATAGAAATCATCCCCACTTGTTAGCTTGTCTTGTCATAAGGTCAAATGAGTTTATGGAATGGCCTTGCGTCCATCGTGTATTATTTTTCTTTCATCATTATCCATGTGTCGTGCATCCATCCATCCACAGTTGCTTATTACCAGCCTGAAGTCCACATTTCTGATCAAATTTAAAAGTTGGAATATGGAGTTTATGTAATCTGAATCACAGCTAAGTGTGAGATCCATGATGATTAATTATGTGTTGAACTTGCATTTGATTTATTAACTGTGTCACCACTCTGAAGGCCACATTTCTGATTTTGATGAAACTGGAATATATTCTTAAGGACTCAGATGAGTTTAGTATTGAGCAAGATCAATTAACACTAATTAGCTGATGTTGCGTCTGATTGACTGAGCTGGTTTCATCTCTGGGAAACTATATTTCTGAGCTGATTTAAATCAAAATTGAAATATTCGCTTATATCATTAAGATCTTGGGTGGGTTTGCTAGTGGGTGAGATCCATTTATATTAATGAGGTGATCTTGTACTGGATCACTTGATTTTGTTGCTATATTTGAGGAAAGAATTTTCATCCAGTATTGACCATGCTTGGAATATACACTTATATCATGAAGATCTCGGGTGAAGTCAGTAGTGATCAAAATCCATGCAAATTATGAGGTGATCTTACAGCTGATTAGCTAGCTTTGTTATCACTCTGGAGGTCACATTGCTGACCATGTGTCTGATTGGATGATCATGTTACAATACTTGAAGAAGGATTTCTCATCTGAATTTGATCATGTTCAGAATATATAGCCTCTTTCGGTAACCTTATTATCTGCCCTTTCTTTTTGAGCTCTTTAGTGTATGGAGGTTGCGCTAGAAGCATTTCCGGTAGGTGTTGCCGCTGGTCGACAGTCACTCATTGCAAAACAGAATGAAGTAAATGAAATTATATTTCGCGCCATGGACAAACTTTCCAATTAAATGCCCTAAATAAATGCGTGATAAAGTAATTAAAGAATAATTGTTAGGCACAATGGATAAAATCATATGTCAGTGGGTATGTGGATAACCTGTGCAGATACTTGCAATTGAAAGTTTTTAGAAAATGTAGAAGATAAAGCAGCAAAGAGGCTGAACCCTACAACTTTAAAATGAAAAATAGGGTCAATAAATCGTAAACCTTGCCGTTAACCGATCATATTTCCATACAAGGGGAAACAGATCTAAATAACTTTTTTGTTACCCCACACTGACTATTTTTTTTTCAAATCGTAGGCGTGTTTGTTTGCAACGTGCACACACACATGTTGTCATTGGCCTCTCTGCTGCTGTAGTGTCAACCAAAAATTGTATCGAGACCAACATGATACCTTGACCTAGGATCATGTAAATTTATTGTGATAAATCCAAACAGGGTAGCTTGAGCTTGTGCAAAGAAGTTTTTGAATTTAATCATGTCCATATCCCCTGAACACCAAGTTTGATGAATGTTTTGTAATGTATGTGTTTCTACTCCGTTAAACACAACTAAAACATTACAGTTATCTCTGATCACTTTAGGGATTTGTGTATATCGCTGGGAAACATAAATCACATCTGTGTTTTTATGTCTACCCTGTGAGAATATCCTAGCTGGGTTTGTTTGTCTGTCCAGCATAACATCATCGTACACTACTAAATTATTAATATGTCCATCGAGATCATCTACAGATGGAGCTTCATCAATATTAGTGATAAAATCGATAACACCATTGTCATCATCATACAACGACACTGCGTTTTCATTAAAATCTTTAAGTACTTCATAACATTGTTGATCATATACCGATGGTGCCACTAAATACAACTTATTCCACTTGAGCCATCTCATTATCAGATTAAGTAACAACTGTGTTTTACCACTTCCAGATGGTCCAATTATTATCATCCTTGTAGAATCTGGTAGTGCTGGATGATGTTTAACTGGCTCACATGCTCGTGTCGCTGAGAAGTCAAGTATATCCATAATAATTTATATCATGGATCTATATTGTGTTCAATGTAGAGCACCCATGCCAACTAGTGGATTAACAACAGTGACAACTAAAAATAAAAAATGTGCTCTTACATGAGCGATGTGGCACAAACAAATTTAGATTTATTTCATCGAAAACAAAAACCGGCAGTGATATTGCTACTTTGCTGGGAAAATTACCAGGAACTCCATGGGCAAAGTACCCTGGTGAGAAACATCTGCCTGGCTATAATTACTGTGGTCCTGGAACTTGTCTCGATATCTGACTCAATAACCAAGACCAACCAAAACTTGGAGAGTATCCAATAAATGCAATTGATCAAGCGTGTCATATTAATGATGTTGTGTATAAAAGCAAAGATTTACAACGGCACCTCGCAGATGTGAAGCTGATTCATGTGTTAAATTCTATACCTGATAAATCTCTCAGAGAAAAACTTCCTAGCTTCCTAGTAAAATCTGCAATGAAAGGTAAACTAATGCTAGGGGCTGGTAATTAATCAACTGATTATTATCATAATAATGGAATCTGTTTATTATAGTCCAAGAGGATATTGGAGAGGTAAAGCTGCGATTAATAAACTTGCTGATGCAGCAAAAGTCTCACATGTTGTTGCTGCAAATTGGTTAGCACGACAGGCAATATGGCAAATCTATTTACATCCACCTAAAAAAATTCAATACGCATATTTTGATGTCAGTGTTCCCAATGAAGTTCATCAAGCAGATATTTTGTTTTTACCGCACGATACTATTAAAATTGGTAGACGTCGATCACGCACATACAAATACGCGTTAAATGTCGTTGATGTTGCCAGTAGATATAAAGAAGTAGAACCACTATCAACTAATACAGCAACTGAAGTTGCATCAGCGTTTGAATGAATTTATCAGCGAGGATCCTTGCAATGGCCACAACTATTACAGGTTGATCCTGGCAAAGAATTTCTTGGTGCAGTATCATCGTTGATGAAGCAACATAATGTCAAAATCAGATGAGGACATACCGCAATTCATCATGATGAAGCAATTGTTAAACGATTTAATCGAACACTTGCTGAGAGATTATTTGGATACCAGTATGCGAAGGAAATAATTCAGGCAGATACAAGATCTCGCGAATGGGTTGCAAGACTACCAAGTGTGATAGCTGCGTTAAATAATGAAATTACTCATGCAACTTCTATGAAACCCACCATTGTGATTACAAAGAAACATATACCAATACAATGACATGACTCTACCTCTCAACCAGTACTAGGTAATGTAACTGTAAGATATTTATATAAACCCGGTGAACTTGAAGGGGGTAGAAAAAGAGCAACTGATCCTATCTGGAGTGTGACCACACATAAAATTTCCAGCGTGGTTAGATCCACAAGTAGCCCTGCAATCTACAGACTGGATTCAACTGCTCCTCAATGTGGATTTGTACGTGAACAATTACAAATAATTCCTGAAGATTCACAATTACCATCGCGTTCACTTCTGTAAACTGGCACCCCTATGTTAATTACATTCAAGACAGGTCAGCATCACATTTTCGCGTGTGTGACCAAGACTACTATTTCTTCTATAAACGGTAAACTGTCTTGGATTATTATTCGAATACTGCCACAACATATTACAGTTACAACTTTTACAGTGATTATTCTGTCATTGTTTCAGTGTCATGATAAATTCAACGTCGAGATCAAAATCGTGGTTATTTTTTTGTCAAATTGTCGATACCCAGATAATTTTTTCTTGATGACGACGAAGTCATTATTTACATCATCAATGATTTCCTCGGTTATTACACAATCCATAATAACCCTGTGCAGCTGAGATATTCTTCTGACTCAAGACACTGCGAGACAAACTAAATTTGACCATTTGATCCGATCATCAATAATCCAAATATTTGTGTCAGCGATAGTTAATCCTTGTGATGAATGAATCATTATAGCGTATCCTAATTTCCATGGAGTTTTACTCATGCTCAACGTGCTCGTAACAGCACTGATAGGAACTGCGACAATATCATTTAGTACAAGATTTTGTTTACCACCACCTGGAATTTCAACTTCAATATTCTGTTGTCGAGTATCTGCTGGTCGATAACACAGAGGTACAGGTAAATTTGAAAATCTTTCCTTGTGCAACAGAAATAATATCTCTTGCAGTGTATTTCTGACTATCTTTCTACTTGCAACTATCAAATCATTTGGTCTCCACAAATTCCAAAAATCATTCATCGTAGTTTCTGGAATTACACCACGCATTATTTCGCACTGTATTCTATCTGACTGCAGTCTGATTAACATTTTAAATTCTTTCAGAGGTTCATCAATAGCCCTGTGATCATCATTTATTTCTTCGTAATAACCTACAAACGTTTTTAACCATTCATGTGGAGACTGTCCAACAAAAGGTGGTGGTTGACCATGATTGCCATACATTATCACAGCAGTATTCTTCAATAACAGCCAATCAAGAAACATTTTTAATACTTCCAATGGCACCGTACAAATTTTGTCCCAGATAATAATCTTAAGAATATATTTCTCACCCATCCGTGATGGAATTCATGCGTCTCCGCACCACCTAAAGAAACTATGATTTGTACACGATTTTACTCCTTGTTCATTCATCTCTCTGGTGAGCCTGTGTGTGGGCATCAGCACAATCATATCAAAATTCCGAAATAATTCAATCACACGCGTTGTTTTACCAGAACCACCACATCCATTAAGATAAACGGTTTTATGCCTGGCCACAGGATCATACACAGATGGCGCTGTCAGTGCTGGTGTTTGATTGTTATTCTTGTAATACTTTTCTGCAATTTCAATGTCAGCAGATTCAGAATAACTAAATACACTGTATGTTTTCGCGTTTTATTCTCCATGATCCCCATTCACCAGTGCCAAGTAATGCATGTAGCTGATCTAAATATTTTTTATTTATATAAAATGAATCTGTGGCAACTCTGACCACAATCAACGGAAATCTGTTTATCATCGATAATAAGTTCATTGAAACGTACGCGAGCATCGAAGATCTTAAATGAGTAAATTGTGGTGACTCACCATCAGAATAGCTCACAATTGTACCTAATTTAGTTCCATCAGACAAATAAACATCAGTTTGGTTTATAAACATATTTCTCTCTGTTGTATCAGCAATTATAAAATAGAGTTTGGCATCGTCCATGATCAACCTGGTACACATTTGTTTATGATCGACTGCACCACCCTGAGTAAAGTTACCGATTATTTTTCTGCAGAGATCTTTTGCAACTTTCTCATTGTTTTCACTGCGGTATGCGGACACAGCGTTAATAAGTTTAACAACTTCATCGCCGTCAAGGTCAGGAAGTTTTTCCCTGACATCGC
Organism: Megalonaias nervosa; assembly: GCA_016617855.1. Classification (NCBI taxonomy): domain Eukaryota; kingdom Metazoa; phylum Mollusca; class Bivalvia; order Unionida; family Unionidae; genus Megalonaias; species Megalonaias nervosa. The sequence goes on along the minus strand of JAECUM010002688.1, from coordinate 4,499 downwards.
ACTCTACATCAGATTTATCGGGTTCTGGCAACCAAACTTGTTTCTGTGGATGATACGATATTATCATGCCACTTACAACCAATGATATTAATATTTTTACATCAATCATATATCATAATAGTACTATTGGAGCCCAGTGTTTCTCTGAGAAATGTCTTCCAAACCACACATAAACAATCAAATGAAGATCTTGTGCAAATTCAAATGAATCCACGCAGGCGAATCCAGTCAAATCAAAATCTGGCAAAGGTCCATTTATTGCAGCTCTTGTCATCTCGTGTGTTGGATGACCAAATCTTTTAAAATATCGAGAACACTCTCCGTATCCAAGAAAACTTCCAGGATAGCACGCTACCATATCAACTGATATGACGTCATTATAATCATGCCAGGTATTCCATAATCCGCCATATCCGTATTCGACACAGCTTAGCTGTACATGTTCGAGAAATTCCAATCTTGTAGGTTTCCATGAATTTTTCTCCTGAGCAAAGTGAGCAGCGACTGTTGGAATGGTAAAACAGTTATTCAGTAATTATTCAACATCGTTCATGTATTTCAACACATGATTTTTCATTTCTTCATGGAGTGATTCTGCACGATAAATTTCTCCGCTAGGCCGCACAAACTGATCGTAATTTCCATCATTGACACTTCAAAATAACCACATGGATACAGGATCACTCTTACAAATATTTTTAATTGAATCAAATATAAAGCCGTTGTAAAATTTAATTGTTCTCTTTCGTGGAAATATCATCACCACTGACATCCATGCATGCGCGTTATGATCAATGATTGTTATTGGAGTTCCATTTTTTGTGTATTTCGGCGTGTATAAAATCTCTCCGGTTAATGTCTTCACCGTAATAGAAATCTTAATTTTTTTTCTAGTTAGCAATGTCGCTAATAGATGCTCCGGTATTTTTAACTTGCTCTGTCCATGTGTTTATTTTTTCACGTCGAAAATCCGTTAAACCGTTTTGATGTATTGCTGCTGCAAAATGTTATGTAACTCGCTCAGCTACACAATTTATCCTTGACAGTTTCATCGGCACAAGATCATCAACGTCAGGTTTATCATTTAGCAGATATAACGCGTAAACAACTGCAGTCACAGGATACGCTCATTTGTAATATGGTTTGTCAATGCCGGTCAGCATACCTGGTTTGGAACTTTTATTCAACGTGACAATGCTACTTCCAACGGTCATGCAGACAGGGTCATGTTTGTCATGGATAATCCAAACTTCGTTGTCTGTCTGCACAATAAATTTTATTAGAATAATATATCGCTGATCATCGAGGTAGTTAATGATGTTTCTTACTCACGAATCATTCATTGTAGTATCAACAACATTTCTAATATTAAATGTTGACCCCATATGAGCTGCACCATCTTCGTGAAATTCCTTCTTGGCTTCATTGATACAATCAGTTATATCCTTGTTCATCAGCACCACATCTTGCATCGAAAAACTAAATTTTGGCTTTGGCATTTTGTAAAGATCAAATCTAGCTCTAGAAGGCTTAATTGCAGACAATTCCTCCATATTATAATTAAGGCAAATATGTGTTTAATTATATATATAATGATTCAAGCAAATAATAAATGCACTTGGTTAATGATAGGATTTACAACTCCTTGCAACCGCGCATGTGTAAATGAATTCTGTGGTTACCACATGCAAAGTTTTTGACATAGAAGTCTAGGACCAAAACCGTGTTTACAGTGCGGTGTTGGAGTCAGAGGAGAAACTCAGTTGTGTGTGCATTGTGGTGGTAAAAGATACAGAGAATTCAAATGATATTATGATAAAAAATACAACTCTGACAACTCCCCAATAAAGACCGCCAAAGACTATCTCACCACGTTTTCAAAATAACAATTTAGACAAATAATATTATTATATAAATGAAGCAAAATGAATTTGTAACACATCCCACCATTAAAATTTATGAAGCATCTCGTGATGGTATAATCAGGAACTGTCGACTACAAAAACCAGTTGGTTCTGAGAATGGTCTTGGTTATCTCAAATTTCGTGCTGGAAATAAAATGTATCTATCTCACAGATTTGTATTCGAATGTTATTATGGAGTCATTGAAGACGGACTTGTGATCAATCATATTGATCGAAATCGAAACGTTATGATGCCAATTTTTCTTAATAGTGGGGCTCCACCAGCCCTTGAACTTCAACAGACAAATACACTCTCCCACCATGTCACCACGTGGTGGGTGTACTTTTGCACTCCCCGGGGTTGATTATGGGGGAGAGTGTATTTGTCTGTTGAATGTAGAGAAAGCCTCATCTGAAGTATTAAGTAATTAATTGAGGTGTTTCAGCGACGAATTCAAGACACCACCAGTAAGACGCTGTGGTTAATTTTTTTATCAGATGGTTCCAGTACAAACGTTTCTTTGGTATCCTTATTTAACACTACAGATACAGTTCCAGAAAAATTATTGGTTGAATGACGCCATGGATATGTAGTAAATGTCCTAAATTTTGCAGAGCTGAACACAGACAGCCTGTACACACCAGTAACCATCGCGGTATGTTTGATAGTGTTATTGCTCGGTGTCCACGTTGATGATCCTGATGATACTGTGTATACAATATTGTTGATCTGCACGTGAGGAATTTTAACAAGGTTAGTTTTTTGAACGATATTAGGAATTCCACTGACAATATCGTTGAGTCTCATGTTAATGTCAGCGAGTTTTATGTCAACGGTTGGTGGAATTCCCAAAAATTTATTAATGGTTCTGTTTACGTTTCTGTGAAAATTCAGAAACAGCTGTACATGATTAGAAAATTCAGTTCTAAATGTGGTCATTCCATCATTGATCATCAACAACAAAGTTGTCATTGGAACGTTGTTATCGTTGACATATTTTTTTGTTGCAGCGTCGAGATTATCTCCCACGTTGGTAATTTTATTGTTGTTCATGTTGAGAACGCCGGTCATCATATCACTGGTCTTTAAAACTTGTTCGGATATTATGTCTCAGATCGACAATGGAGTAACAACACTAGGAACAAGCTTTCCTTCTCGGTCATACACAGCAACAAGACTTTCTCATGTTGCCCTGTTATGAACAATTATATCGCTGATTGAAATATTACTCATCATCAATTTTCCTTCATGGTTTTGAAATACTACAAGTTCACCAGGCAAGATTGAGCAGATCATATATTTCGTCGCTGATCTGTTTTGTTACTTGTTTGAGTAAATCTTCACCTGGTGTTTGTTGGGTTTTAGTTTTAGCTGATCTTCCGTAAATATCTACCATTATACATTATAATATAATAGTTGCTTAAAATGATAGATGCTGGTTAACGGTGTACTCGTGCACAACTTTATGAGGTGGCACTGATGATTTTGAAATCTCATCAAGTACAGCAAGTGCTTCACGGCCACATATTGGTGGGTCGGTTATTTTTTGTGTTGGTAACGTTGAATACCAAACTATAATTTGCATGTTGCTTACGTATTCGATAAATTCTTTTGGTGGTGCTAACCCGTACGAATCAAAATAAACAATTCTACTTGGATCAATCGCGTATGCAACCCAATGTGTACCTGTGTTGTTGGATTCATCGAGATTACTAATACCAATTTCAACGTGGTTTGGTTTACGCGGTAATTGATCACGTATAAAAACACCTGAAATTTTTTATGTTTAGCTGGGTGGCAGCATCAAGTAGATCAAAATTGGACATTGGAAAAATCAACAAGGTATCGTTCCTGGTAATCGCTGACCTTGTCCTTGTCACGGGCCTGACCATCTTAACCGGCCGGGTTGTGCTGGTACCTTTGGTGCTCGTGTGCATTTTCCGTGCTGTTGCGCCTGTGATCTTTTTTAAATTTTCAGCGTACACAACTCCCTTCCTGATTGCTTTCTTGAGTGCCATTCTGGACACAGTTCCAATTGCACCTAATGCAGCCGCTTTTGCAACAGCTGGAGCAGCTGCTGCAATTATTGCCGGTAATGCAGCAAGAAGTGGAAATATGCCGCTGGTCTTAGCGGTATCCTTGATAGCACCTGCAGAAGCATCGTTGAACCACTTAAGTTGATGTTTTGTCAACGATAATTTATTTGAACCACCACCTGACAATTGTGAGTGTTTCAATGATAATTTTGCTCCAGTGTTTTTATTTGACACTAATTGTAGTTTTTTAATCTGACCAGGAGTCAAACTAATGTTGATGTGATGATATGACATTTTTATAAATATTAAATCGCGATTCTAAATCACAATTACACTTACATGTTCAAGAAAACACTTACATGTTTTCGACAGGGGCATCAGCGATTCTCACACGACCACCAACACCTTCAGGGATCATCGTTTTGTTGGACAATATAACCGCGATTAGCTCCTCCCGAGTTTACCTTGGCGCAAAAGTACATCAATGACTGATTGTCTGAATAAATCTAAATGTTCCAGTGAAAAATAATAGATCGGATACAACTTTGTAAAATCCAG